>JAOZJS010000022.1:0-180772 GCA_025882695.1 Amerodectes protonotaria | reverse complement strand
ATGGGATTTTTACATGGGGATTTTTACATGGGGATTTTTACATAGGGATTTCATTGGGATATCAGTCAGTGCTGTAGAACATTTTTTTGCCAGCAAAGTCTATGGGATTTTCTTATGCATTGAAAATATGGGGCAAACTAGACTAAGTTCATACGAAGTGAGTTCACGCGCTGGCACAATTTCCGTGCTGAAAGGGTTAATAAATTTTGAATGCTACAAGATTTTTGTGAAATTTTATTACATGAAAAGTATAAAATTAAAAAACAATTCAATTGGTTTTGGATGATGAATTTTCTTTGTTTTTCTTTTCTTCCAAACTTTTTAATTCGGAAAGCTTCTCTTGAAGACCATCAACATTCATACCTTGTTTCTCTAAACGTTTGATATCTAGTTCGAGCATTGGTATTTCAAGATCTGGAACTATCTCAAATAAGTCCCTGGATAGCATGTCATCGATATCGTTTGGTTGGCGTAGATAACAGAAATAAATTAAAAATATAGCAATTGATGCCTTTATCACGAAGTTGTTGTATGATGGTACCGTGGATTTTTCTTCATCTTCAATAACTAAAATTCCAAAATTGAAATTCAACACATTTGATGAATCTTTGAATCAATATCTACTTACATCTGAAATTTTCATAAGCTTTATATTTGTAAGCTTTACTTTTTGAATATTGGATCGGTTCACTATTTTCTTCTTGTTTTTTTGCTGACCGATATCTACAATTTGGTTCATTTCTCGTGATAATGGCGGATTTTTGAAGACAAAAAAGATTTGTTCGCTTGAAACTTCTTGCAAATATCCTTAGAATCATTTTTTCTTGGATCCTGAATGTTTTGATTTGCGCGAAAAAAACCCGCATGGTATGAGTGCTTCAGAGACAATGTTACCGAATTTTAAGTTCAGTGTCTTGAAGATTTTTGTTAAAAATAGATTTATTTACATGTTCAATAATTTGATTATCGAAAATCACAAATGTGTCAAATGGAGATGGGTGATTTATGAAAATTTAATGTTGATGAATCGAAGATGGACGCTAGTGGACGACCGGATTTAAAGGTTCGGCTCTTATGATTGAATAATTTACTTTTTTATCCAAATCTTCATCTATTTCTCCGACAACAGCTCTACAACAACAAATAAAATGATAAATTTATCAGGGAATAGTTCTTAAAAGTTTGATTTGGTGAACTAACTTACACATTATCACCACGAACTATGTAGAGACCAAGCAATACTTGTTCAACGCCAGCCGAAATGCTATAAACCCTTTCATAGCAATCCTCCATGATGATATTGATTGTTTGATCGAAACCTTTTAATAATCCCTATAAAAAACCGAATTGAAATAAAAATTGGAAAGGTCTGGAATAACTTTGGAAATGTAAACTTACAACAATTTGACGACCATCTACTGTTATCACCGAAACGGTTCCTTTGAGAGAAAGAAATTTTGGTTCATAATTAATAAATTAATTAATCAATCAGATCGATTACTTACTTCCCACATAGCTTTCTAGATTGGCAGCCATTTCAAAGAATGAAAAAAAAGTTTTATAAATAAAATGAAATTGATTTGCAAATATCAAACCAAAACAAAAAATGGCCGGCGCCTGACCATGTCCTGTCAACAAACTTTGTTCTCTGAAGTCCTAGTGTTTTTGAAGAGACCACGCCAAGTGCGAAAACTGCATTGCATGTGCTACACAAATTTCCGTTTCTGACTCGTGTGCTCACTACGTTTCTTTGTTGGTGTTTTTATTTTGGAAAATTTGAATCTTTTGAATTTTTTTCTATTTTTGCTGCAACAAAATGGGACGGAGACCAGCTCGTTGGTAATAATTTGAGAATCCATTTTTGAAAGGCTTTTTCTAAATCGAATCAATCATTTTTTGCAGCTATCGGTATTGCAAAAACAAACCGTACCCAAAGTCTCGTTTCTGTCGTGGTGTGCCAGATCCAAAGATCCGTATCTTCGATTTAGGTCGAAAAAAGGCTCGCGTTGATGAATTTCCATTGTGTGTCCATTTGATTTCCAATGAATTCGAACAGATTTCAAGCGAAGCTCTTGAAGCGGCCCGTATTTGCGCCAACAAATACTTGGTGAGCATTGTGAAATTGGATTCTTGAGCCGTATTTGGTCATATTTTCAGGCTTTTGAGTTCCATATTAGAAGGTTTACCGATAATTCTATGATGGGAATTAAGTCCTGATAAATAAACTAGTGGCCATACTCTCATCTTAGAATATTTGTCAACGATTGTTTTCAGATGCAATTGGTTACTGACATTCTTTTTCTTTCTATTTTCTGTTCAGGTGAAAATGTGCGGCAAAGATGCTTTTCATGTGAGGATCCGTGCACATCCGTTCCATGTCATCCGAATCAATAAAATGTTATCCTGTGCCGGCGCTGATAGACTTCAGACCGGTATGCGTGGTGCTTTTGGCAAACCATTGGGAACTGTGGCCCGTGTTCACATTGGCCAGGTGATCATCTCGGTTCGTGCTAAAGAACAACACAAAGAGCATGTTATTGAAGCATTACGTCGAGCCAAATTCAAGTTCCCAGGACGACAGAAGATTGCCGTATCGAAAAAATGGGGCTTCACCAAATGGGATGTTAAAGATTATGAGAAGATGCGTGCCGATGGACGTCTCATTCCTAATGGTGTAACCTGTTATTACAAACCAAATCGTGGACCTTTCTCCGAATGGGTTCGAATCCAGGAATCTTTGCACGGCGTGAATTGAAAATTTGGATCTTTTCATTAACATCATTCATGATTATAATAAAAATTATTATTATTGATGATATGAAACAGTGGTCAATGATTGAATTGAGGTCTTAAGATAATGTTCCTTTAGTGTCAATTATAAACAAATCGTCTGATTTGAGGCGTTTCGTAGGCTGAGAATCATCTGGGTCTTTATCCAAATCAATTTCATCAGGATTCTTATGGTGAATAACTTTCCCCTCTTTATCATAATCTTCTTCGTCGTCGCTATCCAAATTGATTTCATCTGGATTTTTTAGCTCTACAGCTTTCCTGTCCACCGCAAACAATTCATTGGGGTCCCAGATATCCAATCTGGCGCATAATGCGGATGTTTGTGAATTGAGATAGTTGGTTTTTCTGCCCGGGTCTAGATCAGTTTTTCGATCCAGAACAGGTTTGCAAGGTTGAAAATTCTCTGGAATGGTGAGATTGTTATCGAACAATTTAACAACTTCATCGAGATCATCTTCAGTGATTTTTACGGTATTGGCACAATTGAAAATATTGATTTCTCTCAATAAATCATTGGATCCTTTCCAAAGGTGATCGGTCTTTTTCAGAATGGCCAACCATTCGCGATCGTATTCTAGTTTTTTATCAGATTGATTATCATCAGATGTGTCAACATCGACAACATGTAAAAAATGTCGGCCAGGCAAAACTTTGTCCAAAGCTTGAAATTGGGTTTTGATTCGTTTTTGATTATTATCGGTGGGATGTAAAACTGTTGCCGTGAAAAATGCATGCATGTGAGCTGCAAACCAATGTTTTGGACGAAGATGATGAACAACAGGTTGAAGCAATGGATTACCAAAACGATTGGTTTCGATTTCGCTCCGAAAATGTGGCTTTCTTCGCAACAAATTTTGCACATCTCTTTGGCTGGCACATTCATTTATGTTTATTGGCCAATCATGTGACATGAAAACATCCAGAATATTCTCTTGATCTTTGGATTTAAGCTGCAAAAGTTTATAGATTTCTGTTTCTCTCATATGGTAAACACTTCGCATGGTTCCAGGATCATAGGGCAATGATTCAAAATGACCAGATTTAGCATCATGACCTTTGAATATGCCAGAAATGCCCCCAATTCTGAGGGGACCATAACGAATTACAGAACAATAGCCAAGATAATACATGTTTGGAGCTACCCAACCACCGTACGGTAAAGTTTGTAGATAGTTGGAGCATTCATGATTTCCACCAATCAAAATGGTCAATTTTGGTGCTAATTTTTCCTGAAAATAATACTGATGAAATGTTCCCAAGCGACGATATTTTGGCGGTACGGCCATACATTGGTAATCATTTTCATTTCGTAATGTTTGAGAATCACCACAAACTAATACCAAATCGATAAAGATGTTTTGAGTTTTTTCGATTTGTTCCACTTTATCATAAATTATGTCCAATTCGCCATGCAAACAACCGACCACAGCAATCTTCATTTTCAGATTTGAAAAATCACGATCAAAACATCTGTTTTTAGGGCCCAATACAAGGCGGCGCACCAATAGTTGATAAACAGTTACTATCGATTATTTCGATAGGATTTTTTTCTTCGTTCACACCGGTTTGAATTTTTTCCCACCATAATCGGCAGAACATTGACACGTATATCCTGCAAGGATTTGGCATGATATGATACCAAGTGCCAATTATAACGAAAAACTACAAAAAAATGATAATAATAAAAATCCGAAAGCACAAAAACTGTGGTAGTCAGTTAAACGACATGATTGCGGGTCGAAAAACACAAATTTCTTCATTTTGGCTCCGATTGAATACCATTATTTTGGTTTCGATCATTCCAATCATCGCTATGAGTGGGGAAAACTATACTTTGGAGCCAATTTTGGCTACCGATGTTTCCGATCTTGGTGAAGGTCCTCATTGGGATCCAATAAATCAATCTTTGTATTATGTGGATGCATTCGTGGGTGATGTTCATCGTTATGAATCCAAAAAAGATATAGATTCAAAAATCAATCTCGGTGATTTGGTGACAATTGTGATTCCGATCGAGAACGATCCGAATCATTTTTTGGTCAGTCTTCGGAACAAAGTGATCAAATTGAATTGGTCGACCCAATTTTACGAGGTTATAGCTGAATGTGCACCAGAACATGGTGGCAAAGAGCGTTTTAATGATGGAAAAATTGATGCTTTTGGGCGTCTTTGGATTGGAACCGTCCTCGACGGTCCTAACGGCGTAGTCGAATCAGGAGGAGCCTTGTACAAGCTGGATCTGGTACAAAAACGTTTCCATAAAATGTGGTGGAATTTCACCCTGTCCAATGGTATGGCCTGGAATAGAAACAATACTTTGATGTATTTCAATGATTCTGGCGAAAGAAAAACCTGGGTGTTTGATTACGACCTAACAAGCGGAACTGTGAACAATAAAAGAATATTTTTGGACTTGGATCAACATTCCGAACAGTTCACTGCAACCGAAGTACCAGACGGAATGACCATGGACAATGAAGATTTTCTATGGATTTCAATGTACAATGGTGGAAGAGTGGTAAGAGTGGATCCGATAAACCAAAAAGTGGTTGAATCAATCTCGGTGCCAGCTCTACGTACCACTTCGTTGACTTTCGGTGGATCTAACTTGGACCAGATTTATGTAACAACTGGATCCAGTACCAATTCGACCGAAAACGAAAAGTATCCAAATGCTGGGCGAGTGTTTTGCATCAAGCAAAAACGGCCACGATTCAAAGGAATCAGAGCGTTTAATTTGAAATTATAGATTAAATCAATAAATTGAATAGAATCATCATTCAATCAATGATTGAATTGATTTTGATTCTGGTGTATTGACTAGAATATTCACTCGTTGTATTGCAATATGTATTGCATCGTTGTGGGTGTGTGTTGTTGATAAAATAAAATCCATAAATTTGAATCTAATCTAAATCTAAATTTAAGGTAGTGATTGATTCTTACGGTTATTCAATTGAATAATTGATCGACAAAACTTTTATAATCGTAAGCATCTTTGATCTCCATTTTGGTTTTAGGATCCACGTAAAGTTTCATATGTTTGACGCAATATTCCACCTTGTCCCAAGGTATATTCTGAATGAGATTAAGTAAAATCAGTTCAACAATGGAAGAAAATCCCTAATTAGGTTCTTACCGCTCGAATCTCTTCCAAGGTAACGAATGGTCTATCGTTGGCAATGTACCGGAAAGCGTTGTACATTTCTTCACGTGTGGAAATGTTTTCCGTTTCTTTGCTGATCATGAACGCAATGAAATCATGCAGGAACACATGGCCGGTACGACATGGATCGACTTCATCTAGGATCTCATCGAATTCTTCATCTTGTTCACCTTCTTCCACCAATGGTAGATCATAGCCTAGAGCGCGCATACAGGATTTGAAATCTTTGTGATTCAGTTTACCAACACGTTCCTTGTCAAAGTGTTTAAACATCATGGTGAACTCTCGAAGACTCTCCTCCGACACACCAGATTGATTCTTGGCCTGGATCTGTTGTTTGAGATTGTTCTGCATTCTCATCGACAATTGGTTGACTTGATCCCATTCTTGTGCCAAGCTTAATGCACTATGGTTTGTATACTTATTATCCAATATCAGTCTTTGTTCCATTTTGGCCGCCAATGCTTCGATCTTTTTCAAATCCTCTCTTTTCTTCATAATTTCTTCGGCTTTTTGTTGAGCAGATTTAAGCTGTTCCTCTAAAGTACCTTGACTGTCCATTAAAGCGACCCTGATCGACCAACAAGTGATTAGCGATTAGAAAAAGATTCCACGAGAAAAAAAATTGTATCAAACCGGATATAGGAAAGCCATTGGTGAAATTTATCCGCAATCTTCGCGAACTCTTTGCGAAGTTCTTCATTTTCCGATTGTCTTTGGTATTCTTTTTCCAATTCTTTGTTACGTTCCAAAACGATCCGATGCAAATTGCGCCAAGTATCATGAATGGCCTCGATCGTGAACCAAGTGTAGGGATTGGGACCCAATTTATAAGCTTTGATTTTTCGATCCAATTCAATCAATGTCTCGTATTCTTGTTGTGCTTGTGCCAATGTGTCGATGAAAATTTGGTGATTTTTCATCAAAGATTGTATCTCCTCCACTGAATTGCAACGAACCTACAATTTGATGTATTGGAAAAAGTGGTCACAATATAAAAAAGATCACCGGAACCAGAATTTCGTACCGGATCGGTCAAATCTTCTTCAGCATTCTCGAACCAAGAGCTGAATGAAGAGGCTTTTTTAGCAAACGCCAAAAACAAATCTTCAATCTCTTTGTATTGATTTTGTATCTGCAGCAATCGTTGCCTGCGTTGTTTTGCCAAGGATAACAATTCGTTCCAACGAGTCATGAGATTTTTGTGGCGTTTCTCAATGATTTCATGTTTGGCGTGATCACGGCCAGGAGACGTTAAAGCATTCTTAAATTGTGTCAATCCTTTCAAGCTTTCCTGTTCGAAAGCCTGAAGACTGTTGTCGAAGTTGTCTTGTTTCTGGAAACAAAAAGCGTCTTTAAAATTCGATTCTGAATGGAACGCAACAAGTGTACGTAAAACTGATCCATACCAAAAGCGATGCTGAAACACTGGATAGATCGCGTCCATAATCATCCTGTTGCAAACGTTGCTCTTTTTCGGTGATCCAATTCTCCACCACATCCGCTTTCCAGAGAAATTGCAGATATTCAAAGTTATCCTGCAATTTTTGTTTGCGTATATTGGCTAATTTTTTCAAATTATTGAATTTATCCAACAATTGTTCTAGTTTATCCTGCACTTTTGGAGCAAAATAATTGTCCTCGTCGATCAAACCACGGCCAGTGAGCTCCAAATCTTTATATCGATCAATATGATTCTGCAAATCCTTTTCCAATAGTTCATGTTTTTTCAACAATCCTTGGGCGGATGCGATCGAATCACCAACATTCGGGTCGCACAGGAGTTTGTATTTCTCGCCAATCCACGATTCTTCTTCTTCGATGCTGGTCATGAATTGTTGAAATATCAACGCCTCCTCCAAACGATCACTTCGATTCTGGAGTTTTTTCTTCAATTCTTGCCAATTCTTCACCAATCTTTGTATGTTTTTCTCGGTTTCCGGTGCTTGTGCTTTATTTTCGGTCATCAAATCTTGTCCGGTAGAATCAATATTCAATATGATTGGTTCATGGGCCAATATTTCCGCCTCTAATCGTTTATGTTTTTTACGCATATTGTTCACGCTGGTCAAATCTTTACCATAATCATCAGAATCTTGTAGTAATTTTTTCTCATTGATCCAACTATTTTGATCATTGATATCTTTGAAAAAACGATGCGCACTCAATGCATCATTCAATTTGTCGGTACGATAAGTGGCCAAATTCTTCAATCGCTCATATCGTTCATTTACCGCGGTGCGTTTTTCTTGCAGCGCTTGTTTCGATTCCGGATCCTGATCAGAATCCATCAAAGAATCTGCTAGATTATTCATTTTCTTGATCTTCTCTTCCCTAGCCGCAATATCTGCGATAAGATTTTGTTGCTTTTTGATCGAATTCTGAACGGAAGCCAAGTCTCTTCCGGTTTCTTCGTTTTTCAACAATCCTTCCATTTCGTTTAGCCAAAAATCCAAATCTTTTACGGCCGCATTAAAATCTCTACCTTTGTTGGCTTCGCGTAATTTAAACGTTTTCAATTTGGTTCTTTCAATCAAAAATTTCCATTGTTCAGTAACAGCGGTCAATCTTTGCTGGACGGCATCTTCGTTTCCGGCACATTTTTGCAATTCAATCAATTTCTTTCCATTCTCCAACATTTGCCGAATTCTGGCCTCATTGGCCCTCAATTCAGCTTCAAAAGCTTGATGTTTTTGATTTTTCGACTCAACATTCGTTCCAGGATCACGGATCGGTGATTCATCCAAAGCAGTTTGTAGTTTTTCATTGATCAACAATTCAATCTCATCAGCATCTCTGGAGAATTGTTGCAGAGTCTGTGATTCTCCAAGCTGAGATTTTTTATCAATCAAATCATCTTTCAATTTTTCCCACCGTTTCAACAATTCATTAATCTTGCTTCTAATTGGATCTGCAGCATAGCTATCCTTCTTGATCAATTGATCACCGAAATTCGCCAACGTTGCAATCTTTTCCTCTTGATTGTTGATGGCTTTGCCAAGATCTTCGTGCTTTTTGATCATAGCGTCCACATTATCATCATCATCCGCAGGCATATTCAGCAATGCTTCACGTTTGGCCATCCAATTCTCGGCGTGTTCGCATTCTTTGCGGAAATTCAAATATTCCAAAACTTGATCCAAAAACTTGCGCTGTTTTTTAGCCTCCTCTTTCAGTTTTTGACGTTTTTGTCGCATATCCTCCAGCTTGTTCTGGATCTCGGGCGATGCATAATGATTTTGATCCAAAAGTTTTTTCCCAAAGTTATCAAAGTTCTATTCCGGAAATAAAGAAGTGGATAAAGGTTTTGCCGATCAGAAGCAAAATCAATCAAAAACTCACATCAAAAGCGGTTGAATGGGCATCGATTTCCTTCAGCTTTTCTTGATGCTGTTCAATCAAAGCTTCTGCTTCGATCGGATCATTGGCTTCATGTGCTTTGTGATCTTGTAGCCGACCAATCATGATCATGTTCCAGGATGCTAAGTCGTTGAACATTTCCCGGAATCGTTGCAAATCATACAGGCTGATTATCTTTTCTTTTCGTTTTTGGGCTTGATCCAACAATTTGTCCCAATCCTTGTTGACCACCTGTTGCTTGTGTGTGGTTTGATCTGCTTGTTCTGGTCGATTGTTCGCCAACCGTCCACTGGTGTCCTTCATTCTTTTGATTTTATCATTCAACGCGGCCAAATCTCGTTCTAGGCCATCGTATTTTCGTTTTAATTTTTCCACAGATTTAATATCATCCTCATCAATATTGTCCAAATCTTTAAGAGCATCTTCTTTCTCTTTGATCCAATCAATAGTTTCATCAATATCTCGATTGAATCGTTGCACTTCATTAGCGCTTTCCAACTGTTGCGCTTTTTTCGCCGATACCTGTTGCAAATCATTCCATTTATTATCCAACAATTTCACTTGTTCAGTGATCTTCCTGGCTGCTTCTTCATCACCCTGGCTTCTTAGTTTGTCGGCAATGTCTTTCATTTCGGCCAATTGTCTTTGATTTTGTTTCAGCTCATCAAAGAAATCATCAAACTTTTTCTGCATCATTTCCACTTGTTCCAAATCAACCAGGTTCTCCTCAATAATCTCGATGGTGGCAATCTGTTCCTTATCCTTGACCCATTGAGCCAATTCCTGTGCCTTACGGGCCATCTGTAATGCTTTCAAAGCGTCCATTAATTTATTTTTTCGCTTACGTCCTTGATCCAGAAGATCTGCATATCTTTTTTCAATTTGTTTTTGCCGTTCCGGTATCGTACTACTGTCCACCACTTTTTGCGGATCTTTATCCACAGGCAATGCAGTTTCTGTTTGGCGAAGATAGGCTGCCGGCACAAAACCTTGTCGATCATTGATCTCCACTTTCCACCATTCTTTATTGTTACTGTTCAACAGAATCAGAACATCACCCTTCTTCATGGATACTTCACGAGGAGATTTCTCTGTGTAATCAGTGGTGGCAATCACCACTTCTTTTTGGACCTCCAAAGGTACCGGTGCTTTCTGTCGAAAGATTTGGTTAATTTATTCCATTGGAATTCAAATCAGAATTAGACAACACAATACAATACCTGTTTTTTGCAATTATCCGAACGTTTCCTTAAATCATCAATGGTGTTCTTGAATGCTTCCAGATCATCGATCAGAGCTTCATGCTTTTTCATCAATGCTTCCACTGCATCTTCATTCTGCCCTGGTATATTAGCATCGCTTGCAACCAATGGTTCTTTTTCTTTGATCCAAGATTCAGCTTCATTTGCATCAACAAAGTATTGATGCACAATCAATGCATCTTCTAGATCTTTTTCTCGTTTTTGGGCACGATCCACCAAATTCTCCCATTTCTCTTTAAGGTGCTTGATCCGCTCACGGATCTGATCGTGTCCACTTTTCGGTATGGATGAATCTTTAAGCAAATCTTCGGCCAAATCTATCACAGCCTGAATCCTCGGCTTATGGTTGTTGATCTCCGACATCAGTGCTTGGTGTTTTTTGTTCAAATTTTGCACACCCATCAAATCACGACCACGATTCGGTGATACAACCAATGGTTCTTTTTCATTGATCCACGCCAATTGATCATCAATGTCGCAGAACAATTGTTGTGTTCGGGCCGAATCCACCAAACGTTTACGACGATTCTTAACCGGATTCTTGATCGCATTGAAACGCTTAACCAGAGTGTTCTTTTTGGCCAGAATATTATCTTTGTGGAAATGATCATTCTCGATCAATTTATTTGCCTTGGCAACAATCGTATTGATTGTTTCCTGACGATCCGATATCTCCAATTCGATGGCCGATTGCTTTTTCAACAAATTCTGTACATAATTCAAATCTTTACCCTGATCATCGATGGCCAATTGTCGTTCGATCTCATTTAGCCACAATTCAACATCTTCCACTGACCTGTTGAATGCTTTAACCTCCAAAGCATCATTCAATCTTTGCGTTTTGATCTCAGTTGCTTCAATCAATTCTTGCCATATTCTCATTATATCATCAGTCTTTTGTCGGATATCATCCGAAGCATAGTGTCCCTCATCGATCAGCTTATGACCTTTGGAGATCAGCTCATCGATACGTGGCTTGTTGCCTTCGATTTCTTTTTTGAAATTCTCGTTTTGTTGAATCTTTCCACTGATATTGGTCAAATCTTTCCAATTCTCATCCAAAGATATTTTCAACTTTTCCACAATCCAAAACTTTTGATCATCAAACTCCAACAGGAAGCTTTGATACTTGTACGAAGCCTGTAATAGATTGTGTCTACGTTTGGAACGTTCCAAAAGCATATTTCTGCGTTCCAGAAAATCTTTCCTACGTTGTTCAATCTCTTCAGCAGCATAGTGATTGGCTTCGATCAAACGTCGAGCAAATTCATCCAAAGCATTGATTTTTTCCTGGTGTGCTGCTAAGGATTTTTCAAAATTATCATGTTTCTTGATCAACAGGTCTACCGCATCCAACGAATCACCCAGGTCTTCATTCTCCAGGAACAAATCCTGTTTATTCATCCATTGATCTGCTTGTTCCGTATCTCGATAGAACAATTGCAAATCCATACATTGTTCATAGAGAATTCTGCGTTCCTCCCACAGCATAACCAATGATACTTTTTCCTCTTGAAGATGTTGGAGCTTTTCCTGGATTTCCGGAACCATAATCTCTTGTTCAATCAGTTTTTTACCCTCGCTCTCGGTCGATTGGAAACTATCCTCACGAGCATCAATCTCGCCCTTGTGCTCTTGATGTCTTTCCAGCAGAATCTCGGCACCAGCCACATCTTTGGCAAGCTCTTCCGCGTTTATCATGTTCTTCATGAATTCGATCCAGACGATCAAGTCCCGATAATCTGATAAAAACTTGTGCACTTGGTATGCTTCGTTCAGACGCTTTCGGCGTTCATCGCTTTTAGCTTTCAGTCGTTTCCAAGCATCTTCTAGTTCGGCTTTTTTCGCTTTGATGTGATCATTTCCGATTTCCGAGTGCTTTTGTAGTAGTTTTTCAGCTTGTTTGACTATAAAGAGTTGATATCGGTCAATTTATGTGGACCAAATTGTTCCAAACAGATTGAACTTACTTTGATTCTGGACTTTGTCGCCCAAAGCAGCCAAATCTCGTTCAAAGGTTTCATGTTTTCTTTGCAATGTTTGGACGCTCATCAAATCCTTGCCAAAATCATCGATGGACAAGGTTTGATCTTTGTCCATGATCCAGCCCAAGGTCTCTACGGTTTCCTGTGTGAAATCATGAATCTCATGTCCGGCACCTAGTTTGTCCTTACGATTGGCGGCGATATTCTTCAATTTTTCCCAAGCATCATTAACCTGTTTCTTTTTCTGACTTATCGTAACAGCGTCTGGATGTCCTTTGGCGATCAAATCATCGGCATATTCATTCAATTCCAGAATACGGAACTCTTCTGCATTCATATCTTTTAAAAGATCTTCGAATTTTCTGGTATATATCTCTATGTGATCAATATCATCCAAACCATCGGCCAACAATTGTGTCTCCTTATCATTGATCCAGAACACAACATCTTCACACTTCCGGATGAACTGTACCAAAAGCAATGTTTCATTTAAACGCTGGCTACGGATCGAAATCTTCATGAACAACAAATCCCATAGTTTCTTGATCTCTTCCAAACGTTTCTTGATCGATTCGCTGGCAAAATGTTGATTCTGGATCATTTGATTACCATTACGATTCAATGTTTCATATGTTTCACTATGTGCTTGCACTTCCGCCTCAAAAGCTTGATGTTTTTGGATTTTGATCTGAATATTAGCCGTATCCTTGTGCCATTCTTCCGATGCGATCTGTAGTTTTTCCATGATCCATATTTCCAATTCATCTGCATCACGTTTGAAATATTGATACCGCTTGGAATCCAACAGCTTGTGTCGTTTATCCTGGGTGTCCGCTTTGAATAGGACATATTTTCCCAATACTGTATCACGCCGATCTTGGATATCGTCCACCGTTTCCAATATTTTGAATGTTTCCTGCAAGGAAGTCGGTGATAATGGGGGACTGGCGATCGGGCTCAGAATGTTGTCTTGAATACTTTTGTCTTGCGCCTTCTGTTGTTGCTGCTTTTTCAAATTGGATGATGATTGCGGTGATTGTGGTGATCCATCTTGAGATCTTGGCTGTTGTTGTGGATTCAAATTCAAGTTTTTCGGTTTCGGTGGAATCTTGGGTTTTTCCGTTTTGGGTTTTTCCACTGGTTGCTCCATCGTAACCAGTATGCTTACTGATGCAAACACCGAAAAACTCTTAAAAGACGCTCGAGCGTTTCTTGAGAAAAGAATATTCCAGTATTCTACTGTGTAACCTACATGTTCTCGATATTAAACCATTGATGTGATGCGAAAACTGGGTGTGGACCGCATCCCAAAATAGAATTCTTTAGCTTACATGTGCATCGCGCTTATGTGCATAAATTCTCATTAATCTTTCCTTCTTCAACAACCATTGAATCATCCGGATTCAATTATTCAATCATTTCAAGCTCATTTTCGCGCATACCACACCATACCATTGATGCAAGCTTATTAAGCTCTTTGCTCGCAATCTTAAAGAATAATATGATCAAAGATCAAGCATGTGACAATTCTGTTACCGAACCAAACATTAATTCAAGAAGAAAAAACCTGTACAATTTTATTGAACAAAACATATTGGTTGATGATCATTTGGATCATCATCATCATCATCATCATCGAATCTATCATTTTTATTTACTATATCCTGAGAATCATTTCCAGAATCGAAATGTTTCAATTTGGAATGAGCATTTTTGTTTGATTTAAGTGGTTCCTTTAATTTAGAATACCAGTTAGTTTTAGGTGGCGGTTCAGAACCAAATGTCTGATCTACTTTTTCGGCAACGATTATTTTTTCTTGGACCATTTTTCTTGAATTATCCAATTCTTTTTGTATGGCTTTCTTTTCTTCCGAATACTTTTCTTTGACCGCTTCAGCTTCGGACATCCATTCATTGATGTCTTCAAAGAATTCTTGTCTTATTTTTTGATCAGAACATCTAATCAACTTCATGGATTTTTCCAATGCTTGTTCATATTTTTCCAAAGATTCCAAATGAAGATCCTTGGATGCTAAATCTCTTGCACGATCAATTTGATTGTAAATTTTTTGTATATCCTGTAACATTGTCGAATCAACACTGATCAAGCCACATTTTTGCTGCAATTCTTCAGCTTTGGCCATATTTTTCGCAATCAATGCTTTTAATTGTTCCTGTTTCTTGGGCACAATCGGCTGCTGTGGTAAACCCCATCGATACAGCGGAACCAAGTAAAGCAAAGCTTCGCGGAAATTATAGAATGCAGATTTGAGGTTCCCCTGTGCTTCGAAATCAGCGGCCATCTTAAGTATTGCAGTGGCTTTGCTAAAGGATTCTTTGGTGGGCATGTGCTCAAGATCGATGAATGGATGAGCGAAAAAATTACTAAATGATATGCGTAAATTTGGATCAATTTTGAGTAGACCTTTCAAGAGGTTGAAACATAACTGGGATAGTTTATTTTGTGGTATGATGATTTTAATTGTGTTCATTATGAATCCTTGTTTGATTTCCGCCGTGGTCATTCCATGCAACGGTGTTCTACCGAAAAGACATTCGTAGAGAATGATCCCGATCGACCACAGATCTGCCCTAGCATCATATTCTTGTCGTTTAATTATTTCCGGAGCCATGTATAGCGGGGATCCTCTCAAAGAGTTACTGCTTTCATCATTGCTCAAATATTGCGCCATACCGAAATCGGCAATTTTAAGAATAACTTGGCGCCAAGTGTTGAAAGAATTAAGTCCATTCAATAGAGTTACAAATTGAATGCCAGTAATAAGAATGTTTTGTGGTTTTAGATCTAAATGTGCAACATTATTGTCCCTAAGATATTTCATCGCCGAAGTTAGTTGTTGAAGAAAGTGCTGAACCATGTATTCGGGGAAGCTTCGTTTTAAACGAATTATCGAAGCTAATTCCCCGCCAGAGCAAAATTCAAAAATCATATAGACAAACGCCTTGTCCCATTGAAAGTCCAGCATTTGTACGATAAAATCATGCTTGAGTTTTTTCAAAATTGATATTTCCGTCACAATATTATCACGTGAATTTTTCCCCAACGACTTTAAAGGAACGCATTTGATTGCCACTACTTCTTGATTGTCCTATAAATTAGAACAGGGCATGTTTAATTTGGTTGATCATTGACAATAACGTTGGTAAAATAGGAGGGACTTACTGTTTTCACCGCGCGATAAACCTGCCCATACGTGCCTTTACCAATCAAATCATTTAGTTTATAACCGCCCACTCTAGGTTTTGGCTGCTGTTGACTAGAATTTTCAATCACACTGGTATGCGTTGTATTTTTATTGGATTTAGGGTCCATATTATTGCAATTTGATTAGAAGCCACATCCAGGATATGGGATTCGTGTTAATTTTTGTGGATTTGTTTTTGTTTGGGTGGTCATTTTATATTTCCGAAAAGTTTTCCAATTTTATGTTTTCCAAAAAACTTCCCAATGTCGTACACTCGCATAAATAACTAGGAGGCGGAGCGTATAAGTTTCTGTTTGTACACGCGTAGGACAGTTTTTCACAAGATCAAACATCCAATCATGGACGATCATTAGGTAAGTTTAAAAACTAATTTGGTGCGGATTTGATTGTTCACACTATTCTTTCCACACCATTAGGTTCAATAAATTAGTTTTGCTACTTTGCTATGAATCGATTGCTGTGTACGTTGGCACGATCCAATATCAACAATGGCTGTAGTCAAATTCGTTTGCCCAAAATAGCCACATTCGATCTGGATCACACTGTTTGGCCATTCGGTATCGATGGTTTTCCCTTCACACCTCCATTTTATTTTTACGAAGGAAAACTGATCGATATCAATAGTCGTGAAATAAAGCCATTCGATGATTTTCCTGGAATATTTCAGTATTTACGATCAAAAAATATTCAGATTGCCTTAGCTTCGCGGACAAAATATCCCTCCGGTGCCTATAGATTGATTGAATTGTTTGGTTGGAAACAATACATTCAATACTATCAAATCTATCCTGGACAAAAGATCAAACATTTTCAAAGAATCCATGAAGAATCCGGTGTGGACTACAAGGATATGGTTTTCTTCGACGATGAACCGCGTAACATAATCGATGTCAGCCCATTAGGAGTTCATGCAGTACTGGTGGATCGAGAAACCGGTGCAACTCAGTCAACTGTGATGGAAACATTAGCCAAATTTGGCCAAATCAACGTAGATGAAAGTTCTAAATAAAATCTAAATTCAAATCTAATCCACTAATGTTGTATTATGAATGGAATTAATTTTATCGTATTTCTCCGTGGTGGTCATTATCATTAAATCTGTGTTTGGCGTCGGCCAAGGTGATCGATTTTTGGAAGGATTTTTTTTTCGTTATCATAAAAAAAATTCAGCAAAAAACAAGAATGAGAAAAAAAACAGAAAACGAGCTTGTCCTCATCATTAAGGTGTCTGCGTGTGTCTGCGAACAACGCACAGGTAAAATTCAAAGAAATTCGTGAATTAGCTTGGAGAAAAAGTGTGTTCACAAGAAACGAGGTGAACGAAAATTATCGCTAAATATTGAAAATCAGTAACGCGAGACTTGAAAGCCTGAGAGAAACCTGTAATGTAGAGATGCCCGACTCGCTCCTCCGACCTGGGAAACATTTTGAAAATTTCATTTTGGGCCCGCGCTTAAAAGTATTTGCCGGCCCATGGTTTATAGCGTGTCTCGTCGCAATGAACCAATCAGATGGGAGAATGTTTCTTGTAGGCGTCAAACATGCACAGAAAAGCACTGGTTAAAGCTGATCGCTTCATCGCTGAAGCATCGGTTTATGGTGCGTCTCGTCACCAGTTCAAATCGTTATATTGGACAAATCAGAGAGAGGAATACACCTTCTTCTACTGTTAATAGTGTTTCTCGTCCTCAGTTCAAGTCATTACATTGGACTGACCAAAGAGAGGAAAACACCTTCTTTTTCTACTGTGTATAGTGAGTCTCGTCAACAGTTCAAATCATTACATTGGACTAACCAAAGAGAGGAATACACCTTCTTTTTCTACTGTATATAGTGTGTCTCGTCCTCCGGTCAAATCATCGCTGAACCAATCAGAGCTGCCCAAAGCTGCGCAGCTCCGACTTCGAAAACGGTTGTTCGTCCCTGCTGTAATGATTTGATGGAAGAGAAAAATGTTCTCGTTGTTCCAAAAATGGTGTCCAGACGAAAAAAATCACCCAAACAATTCTGAGAATTTCGCTCGCAAAAATTTAAAAAAAGAAATCAGTAATTGGTTCGAAAAAATCATTTTTATTATAATAAATATCATTGATATCATTATGAAATTATATAATTTTTGATGATGTTGGCCGCAATATTAAATCAGGAGCCATGTGTCAAGAGAGAGACAAAGAGAGAGAAAGCATCTGGACCGAAAAGTGTTAAAAAATGGCTTGTCGGTGTAATTGTGGGTACGAAAGTGTGCGCACCTGTTGACATCCATTCATTGACAGAAAATATATTCTCTTAGAATTAACACACAAATACATGATCAATATTGGTTTCAATCATTCAAATGATAATACATAATAAGCGAAAAAAATGTGAGAAAAATCGCAAAAAATATAAATAGACGATCCAGAGAATTGTGCATTTTGTGGTTTGATTTTTTTTTTGATTTTCTTTGATGGAAACAAAATTAAAGGCGAACCATTGGCGCACAGGTTGATTTTTTTTGTGTATTTGTGTTAGTTTCGAAAAACAATACAACAGTTTTTTTTCGGGCCAAAGACAAATGAAGAAATGAAAAAAAAAGACATTTTCAAAAGCGCGAAAAATTGTTGAGAGAAAAAAAATTGATTAAATCACATCACATCAATGTGCTGTTTAGCGTTGATACGGATAAAACAAACATTTAACAATATTTAATTGTATACTTAATTGAAATTTGAAAAAAAAACGAAAAATGAAAGAATTGACCCACATTTCATGTTTGTTGTGTATCTATGTGTGTGTGTGTGTCTTGTTTGTTTGAGCCGAAAAGAGAGATAGAGAGAGAGAGAGAGGGAGAGAGAATCCATCCAGGAAGTTGGCGTGAATGGGGGCGACAATTTGAAGCGGATAGAAAATATGATTGATAGGAAGAGGGGACCACAACGATCCTTATTGGTGTAAGCAAGTGCGTGTGTGGGGAAATGCAACTATGTCCTAAACCTGAATTGATTTTGAAAAATTCATATAATTTGATGAAGAAATATAAATTTATAAAAAACAATAGAATAGAGAGAGAGAGAGAAGATATCATCATGCCTTGGATGTAGCACCAGAATTCTATGGATACATTAAATCACGAATATCATGCACTGTTTCCGGATCCAAACTCATCAAATCAAATTGAAATATTTCATTGGTTAGCGAAAAATGATGTCTTCGTTCATCAATCAAATCCACAATACGCTGTAATAAGTTACCATCCTCCATAATTTGAATCTTTTTTTGGATATCCTTTAATTCGCCCATGGAAAAATGTTGTTCATAGCACATCATCAATGGAGATTTGGTTGCTCTTTCATAACAGGTCATAGTATTCAAACTTTGATATCCACTGGTCGTACTGGTACTGCTGCTGGTCACACTCATTGGAGAATTAGAATTGGAACGGCCATTCAACAAGTAATGATTGGTATATCTACGTCCAGAATGACACCCACCTGTAGTGGATTCAGGAGATTGTACCATTGGACTATCAGCATATCGTCCCATTGATCCTCTGAAATTCTTTGTATCCTCCTCCTCCTCTTCTTGTGATGATTCTTCATCTTTGATTTCATCTTTTATTCTAAACGGTTTGGTAGTCGATGATGGACGTGGTTTCTGTTCATCCCAATCATCATCCTCCTCCTCCGAATCGAATAACCCCATACCACTGTTTTTGGTTTTGATTTTCATAATTCTATCCGTCAATTTCGGTCGGTCATGTTGATATATTTTTTCCGTTTTTAAATGATGATAATTGCTGGATCTTAATTTTTCCTTTATCTGTTCAATATCTTTATCATCTTCCAAATCATCATCCGAAGATGGTTGCTGTTTCATAACTTGATTCCGTCGTCCTTCCGCTTCCTGTCTTTCTTCAATATCATCGTCATGTTCTTCATGCCCCTCATCATCTCTTCCATTTCGGTCACTAGAATTTTCACAATTATAATTATTATTGGCACTATTAATATTGCTACCATTATGGCCATCTTCGTCATCATCATTATTATCATCTGAAGAATCGGAAGAGAGATCATGATCATCATCATCTTTTCTACGTTTTTTATGCCCATGTTTCTTTGAAGATTTTTTGCTATGCTTTTTCTTTTTCTTCTTTTTTGACTTGGTTTTTCTATGCAAATCGGCAACATCATCGGAATGTCGTTCTGAAGTTCTTAGATTCGTATAAAAGTCTTTTCTATCATCATTATTATTATCATCATCATCATCATCATTGGTGTTGTTGTTATCATCAACATTATGGTTTCTATTATCTCTAATCCTAATTGTGGCTTCTTGCATTGATTCTCGTTCGTGGTGACGATCATACTCTTTCCTGGAATATGTTGTTTCACTTTCTTCCGTTGTTTTTTCCTTTTCCATCTTGTTTCTATGCTCTGATGATTTCCTCTTGTGCTTATCCTCTTTTCGATCTCTGTGCTTCCCATTGGAGGCTCTTCCTGATTCTGATCCAGAACTATTCCTTTCCGCATTCGGAATATTATCTTCTGGGCCGTCGTTGTCTTCAGAGGAAGATCCGGACGAAACAATTGTTTGGGCATTATTATTGGAATAAATCGTCTCTCCACGACCGTCTCCCGTCATCAATGTTGTGGAATTGATCTGATAATAGCGATGATGATGATGATGTTGTTGATGATGACGGTGATGTCTGTCCTGTTGATTTGATGGCGTATGTTTATTTTTATTGTCTTGGTGGTGCCTTGGTGTTGGAGCAAACACATTCTCCGAATGATGATTGATGGAAGTTTTAGCCGATACAGAGGTTGTTGTGACTGTCGATGGACTAGCTGAAGCACTACGATGATGTTGTCGGCGTTCCATCATTTCGGACGATGATTGCGGTAACGATGTACCAAAGTTGACGTGGTGTTGCTGCAACAACCCAGACGAAGACGATGATGTTGATGAAGATATTGGTGGTGGCATCTTTCCATCATCATTATTATCATGACAATCCAACATTGGCGAAGATGAATGCCAGCTACGTTGTTGTGGTCTTTGGAAATTTTGATTCTTCTGAGTTCTGGTTGCATCAAACATGGTCCTCGAAGATGATGTTCGGTCTATCGGTATATTGTTGAATCTTGATCTAGAATCATTGGATCTCCAACTACCAATAGACGATACATTGGACTCAACCGATGAAAGCGATGAATTGGAAACAGACAATGTGGATTGTTCTTCAAAGTGTTGATTTAAATTATCATGGTTATTGTCATCATCTTCGTCCATTGGATCATAGTTACTTTCACCATTCTCATCAAACTGTGATGGCGATGTTCTAGCATCGGATGCATTCTGTTTACTAGACGAGGACGAAGAGAATGTGCTCGATGTGGCCGAGGATGTGGATTTGGAAAAGGATTCTTTTGAAGATTTTCGCTTCTTAACCTCATTTTTATTTTCCCATGTTTTCTCTGTATTGACTGATTTGATCTCAATCGTACACATACTGGACTCATCACGATACTTGATTTTGGCCGACATCGATTGACTGGTCTCCGTTCCACAATTGTTCATGCTGTCCGACATCATCGACGATGATCGCGATGAATGTTTCAATTCCTTTCCCCTTTTACTACTTCTACTATGTGTGCTGCTGGACATAATGTTTGGTGATGTTTGAGAGTCTGCACCGACATAATCATTATCATGGTTATTATCGTTATAATGGTTGGAATTGCTTTTTAACAACGAGATCATTGCGTTCGGCTGTATCGGACTAACCGCCGATGTTGCACCGATCAAACTGGATGGCGATGGAATGTTAACGTTGATTGGTGATGGAACATAAGACATATTCTGATATGGCGATAAGTTATTGTTACTTGCAACAGTATGGTTCAACGATAATGGAAATACTCCTCCGGATGTATTTCCGGAGCCTGGCTCTTGAAGATGCTTTTGCGAATGGTTTCTTGAAGAACTCGCAGCGTACATTGAACCTGATGGTGGATGAGGTGCAACAGAACTATGAATATCGGATGATACTTGTGTATTATTGATATACATGGAATTATTTCCATTCTGATTCGTGATCGACTGTGAAGAGATCGATGATGAAGCTGGAGAACAAGACGATGCACACGATGATCCAGATTCGTGACGACGTTTTTTGGAGGATTTTGGTTCAGTGAAAACCGTATCCTCTTTGTTCATTGGATTTTTGTTACTACCATCAGAATTAGAATGATGTTTACCATGATAATCATTTTCTTCCACACGTTCCTGGACACTACGGGTCTGGTTCTCCGGTACAGAATCCTTTTCATGTCTTTTGCGTTTTTTATCTTTTTTCGAATCCCTCGATGATGGTGAATGGTTTCTTTTTTTCTCTTCTTTGACAGCACGAAAATGATCTTCTGCTGTTTCTGATGATTGTTGTCGCTTCTTATGATGACTATGATGATGGTGATGGTGATGATGATCATGTTTTTTAGCTTTTTTAGCATCTGACGATCCAACATCCTCATCGCCTTTCGATGTTTCTTTGGACTTTTTTGATCGTTTATGTGGAATACTATCACTATGATTACTTTGTTCATTATCGGACAAAGTCGAAGACGATTCCTGCTTGAGGGATGATGATGGAGTTTTCTGCGGATTGGATGGTGATGAAAAACTTTCACCATCATTATTACCGCTACTTTTGGATTTTTTATGCCGTTCCTCCGAAGCCATGGTTGTTGATGATGACGACAACGAATCACTGGATTTAGACTTTGATTCTCTACCGCTGTTGGACAAACCACTATTGCTGGGTTTTTTGGAAACATCCACCGCTGGCGTTCCATGTTTATTTATTTTATCGTTGAAACTATTCGAAGATTTTGGTCCACCACTATTATTGCGAGCAGACATCGAACCAACTGATGAGGATTGTGATGTTGACGGGCTTGATAGTCGTGAATCGTTGTTAACGCTGGCCGACAAACTCTTGTTGGACGTCGATGCTGATGTTGGCCGAGGATTTTTGGCCAACAAAGACAACTTGGAATGACTATGAGAATCAAGTTGTGATGTTGACTGAGCCGTCAATGTTTTGGTCCGGGATTTGTTGGCTACCGAAACTGCCGGGAGTGTTGAACCATTATTCCTAACGGAATGATTGATATCCTAAGCATCCACATCACAACCGAAATACACAGAACGGGAACAGGAAACGACAAAAAAAATTATCAAACATGGTAGAAAAGATCAAGAGTGAGCTGGATCTACAAAAGGAACGACTTTTACCAACAAAATCCTTTCAAATCTCTTGTCAATTACTCTAAAGATTTTCCTGCACTAAATACTAGGAATTTATAGACCAAGATTATGATCGGATACAGGTCAAACCGAATTTTGCCCCCCTATTTCCTTCTCGAACCGGAACTAGCTTGTTCACAAATACCATTACAAAAAGTTTTTAAAAGAAGCCGGAAAACGATACCAAAATAAACGAAATCCCGTACAAGCTCTCTAGAGAAGAGAGAACAAAAAAAATTAAGAACGTAAAGAGAAAAATATGTTTCGAAATTTCGCTATTTCCATACTGCACCATTCTCTACGATCTTTTTCCTATGCTTGGGTCGATCGACATATCATTAAAAAAAATGGTGACGTCAACCTGAAGGAAAAAATGGCAGAAATCCACCAGAGATATCGGTGTTCGATATTGGTGCAATTTCAGTTTGTTTGCGACCCGCGACTTTCCATTTGTTTTTCAAAAAAAAAATTTATCACCCACGCTAACAACGGGGAAACGGAAGTTGCAAGATCAATTTCTTGGAAAATTTTTCGCTAGTTATTTTGATGACTTTTAACTTCTCTCTCTCGCTTTTTTCGGTTCAAAATGTTCCTAAACTGACATTGATCGATCCGTATCGAACCGATCGATTCACAATGTAATCATAAATTTCAAACGATACACCATAACCGTACATTGATTTTAGTTTTCACTGGTTGCAGCTGGTGATTTTGTCGTAGGTGTTGCTGAAGTTTGGTGTAATTATGTTGTTGATGCTCCGGAGAATGATAATATTGTTGTTCTTGGTGTTTGGTTTGATTTTGTTGTTGTTTGAATGGTGGCTGATGATGAATAAATCCAGTACCATTACTTGCCACCCCCATTTCATTATTCACTGGTCGTTTGGTTACATTAATATTTTGCAAAAATCCATTTGGAACACGCGACTGTTGCTTTAGCAGCGACAATCGTTGTGTTTTAGCATCGGAATGGTGTTCTTCCTCCTCCTTGTTCTCATCATCATCATCATCATCATCATAAGAGTCATTATAGAAATCATCCTCCAATGGTCCGCCATTTTGTTTCGGGACAAAACGTCCATAACCATTGATGATATTGCTTTGATTATTACAATAATTATTAATAATTTTATGATTGTTTCTTCCGTCCTTCGTGACCTGTTTTTTTGTGATCGTGGCCAAAACTGCTGCTGCTGCTGCTGTTTGCTGTACATTGGATGGCGGTTTTTGTTGGTATTTCTGATAAATGTTTGTCGATTTATTATTGGACAATGATTGAGCAGCAGCAACAATAGTCTGGATATTGGCCTTGTGGACAGGAAAAACATTACGATTGATGCTGTTGGTGGCAATTGTTGTACTGTTTTTGCATTGATTTTGATTATGATTTGTCTGCTTTGGAATCTTATATCTGGCCATTGGGGATAATTTTGCTGGTGATATGGAACATGATGGTAATGATAATAATGAAGATGCTTGGGCCATGGCGATTGATTTTTGGGGCAAATTTTCACTCTTTTGTCTGACCGCGGTGGTTTCAAATGATAGTCCAAACGATCCATGATTAGAATCCTTTGTTCCTGGCGATGAAGAAAATCTGGATATTTTGGTTTTGGTAATTTCCGGGTGTGTTGCGGTGGCTGTTCCATTTGGAATCAACGGATACGACAACGAAGACGACGACGACGACGATAAGGTTGCTGATGTTTTTAAACGATTTTGGCTTACAGAATTATTACTATTGTTGATTGTGGATTTTGGATCAAGGCCATTATGATTAGAGTTTGGAATAATATTATTCTGTTGGAAACGATATTGTTGTGGTTGTGGTTGTTGTTGTTGCTTGGATTGTTGAAAATGATTTTGAAAATTTTTGTTCAGGGCAGGTTTGTGGAAAGAAACGGTTGGCAGTATTGGTTTCAATTTTTGGGCGGATACGGAAGTCGTCTTGTTTATATAATTATTGTAATTATTGTTAGAAATAATTTGGGCGGTTTTCGGTATGGTCCTAGTCTTCGTCGACGGTGGCAATCTGGCGGTGGCGGTTGGATATTTTGGCGAAACAAACATTGACACACAATTATTTCAAGACAGGTCATGCACAATGAAGTGAGTCTTTGGCCACCAGAATTCATTCACAGAATTTATTTGAGGATTACTTTTTTTCTACTTCTTCTTCTTATTCTTGCTTACGCCTTTCAATAGGACTCCAAACAAAGATGATAAGCCGGCCCCGAAACAGGCGTAAAAAGCAAACAGACGATAAAAAACGAGAGCAAAAGAGGTTTATCGAGAACGATGATAATGGGATTCCAGGAAATATGAACGATGATCCGAATAGAAAAAATTTCAAAAGATATGGCACGGAAAAACTGAAGATTGGTTGTAGATTGTAAAATTTGAATTCAACGGTGGGTTGGATTTCAGAAAAAAGGGGCTTGGTTTGCGACCAACTCTTTTAGTAGAAAATCTTCTTGAAAAACATGAATCACACATAAACACACACACACCTCTCTTCAATTCAAACAATGCGGCGGAGGCGGAGCGAATGTTATTTTTTTGGGGGGGAGATTTTTGACCAGAATTTTTAATTTTTTTTTGATTTTCAAGGGGAATTTTTTTTCAAAATATTAATTATGAATAATCGACACCGACAAGCCCACAGGTGAGAACAACAAGAAAATGAGAACGAAAAATGATTTTTTTTGAGAAGACTAGAAGACCAGAACAAGAAAGCGACGCGGTTATTGTGTTTCCGTTATATCCGAGAATCAATTATCGGGTATATCCCTTTTGACACGCACACACGAACAAAAAAGAATTATTTTTTTTCGGGAAAAAAATTCAAACTGAGATCCGTTCGTTGGTTGGTAGTGTGCAACAACAGTGTCATCGGGTATGTGTGAGTGTGTGTGCAGGTGTGTGTGTGCGTGTTTGATGAACCACCGTGACCAACTAAACTTAATAATAACCAAACACACAATCCAAGACAATTGATGCCGATGGTAATAATAATTGTAAAGTGGGGGGATCTATGAAATTATTTGCTAAATTAGTTGGGCACACACACACATCACACACTTGTACACACACACCATACACCATACACTATACACTATGCACCATGAAACAAGAAACAAGAAACAAAAAACAAGGAGATCCAGCGACAAATTTAAAAAAAATTTTTGTTTCTGTTCGTTTCTATTGCTCTCCCAGAATTATTTGCTGGTGATGGTGGTGGTGGCGGTGCATGTGTAAGTACGTGTGGTAGTGTTCCGGCGGTGGTTTGCTCGTGTAACAAGGATTGGATATTTGGTCCAAACGCACATACAGCCAAAAGGAGAGAGAGAGAGAGAGAACAAATTTTTTTTATGGTATGTCAATGCAAAAGAGAGAAATAATGCAAGACCAAGTAGATGTTTGGACGGAGAAAGAGAGAAAGAGAGAGAGGATTCACACAAATACCGACTGAGGAAGATGAGGAGGAGGAGGATGGTGGTGGTGGTGGTGGGGATTATAATGATGATGATGGAGTATCCTCCGACCAAACACTATTGAATATATTGCAATGGATCTTCCAATATGATTTTTTTTGTTGTTATAACAGAATAACAGAAAAAAAATACATATCCATACACTTTCTATCTATTTATCTCTCTCTCTCTCTCCCTTAGCTTTCTCTTTTCTCAGCCAATAGCAGCAGTTTATCTCTATGTGATGGTGGTGGAGGATCCTGGATACTCTGTGCTTCAAGTATCTCCTCTCTCTCTCTTGCCTGGTGGATTTTGTCTTCTGGCTATATCTCACCAACTTATGCTAGAACATGGAAAATATGAAGATATAGTATAGATTGTATAGCTCTTGAACACTCTTGAAAATGGTTGTGGTAAGTTGGGAAGGGGGAGTAAATACTATGGGTCTTCTCCAATTTCCCCCCCCAGTCCTTATGATCACGATAATGTTTGAGAGCCACAAACCATAATGCAAATCACATTGGATTCGAAAACTTCAAATCAAACAGACAAACGAAAAAAAAGGGGGATATCGATGGCGCCGCAATTCCAAAACGCATATACAAAAAAGATCATTTATTATCATCTACAGGTTGGAGTTTCTCTTTCTTTTTGTTCGGCTTTCTTTGCCAACCTCAAGAGAAAACCTGAATTTCGAGCAAGCAAGCAAACAAGCTATCCAATCGAATCATCAAAGCCACTTTCTCTTGTTTCAACTATTTCATCCCCCGCCCCGATTATTCCCTCCCTTTTAATGGCTGGAGTTGGTCGGAGGAGGAGGAGGAGGAGGAGGAGAAGAAGAAGAAGAAGAAGAAGAAGGAGAAAGTGGATTTTCCTAAATTTCGTTCTAAATTGCAATATATTTTTTTTTCTTCATCACATTTCGTTGTGTCGTCTCCCCAATAACTTGACTTCATCTTCTACACATTCGCATCTCTTTGCTTACATTGGCTAAAACCAAAATACAGGATCAACAAGTAGTTAGCAAGCAAACACGACCAAGAAAACGGTGCGCCAGCTCTTTTTTCTGCTCTCTATCTCTTTATACAGCTTACATAGATTTGTGAAAAAGTAAAAAAAAAGAGAGAGAGAGAGATTTTGATCTCAAAACCATCGCAAAAAAGACATCTAACCAACTACACAATTCCATTTTCAATAGAGAAGGGGATGAAAAAAACGAAAGGATAACGAGAAGAGAAAGTTTCAACACTTTCGCTTTGGCGCCAAGAAATTCAAATTACAAAACAAGCAAAACTTGACCAAACAAGTAGAAATAGGCAGAGACGAAATTCAAATTTTTGAGCGCCAAACTTTTTTCTCGCTATCGATTTGCTACCTAGTAGCAAATTATAAATTTTAAAAAAAACGCTTTTCAGTTTTTGAATTTTAAATCAAGAAACCACCAACACCGGTATGTTGGTCGTCCTTGGTGGGTACATGCACGCAAAAAAAAACAACACGCCTTGGCTGGAAAATCAATATCGAACCGGATTGATCCAATTTCGGGAAAAACCAACAAATTAACCCTTAACGTGATGCTAAATTAACTGGTACCACCACCATCATCATCATCACCATTATTGGGTATCCCCTCTGTGTTCACATATCTTTTGATCTAAAAAAAGTAATTTTTGTTTCTGCCACCAAACTGCCACACTAAATCCAATTCAATTTATAGTGAAAAAAAATAACACACAAACAGAAGAAATAAAACATAAGCACAGCGATCGAAATGGATATGAAAATCCTTGAAGATTCTCATTGGATGCTGTTGTCGTTGTTGATGATGATGATGATGATGATTACCACACTGAATTTATTGCACACACACACACTTTTGGATTCCACAATGTGTTGGCCTCTGCCCTTGAAACTATCATCATCATTATTATTATTATTATTATCAATTGTGCGATGCGTTCTTTTATTTCACGAACAATTTTTTATATTTATAAATACGTAAAAATATAATAATAATAATAATACGAAGATTGTGTCTGAAGCTCTAAATCAAGAACCTGAAATCTGAAACACACAGACACCGCATACACCTGTAAACGAATGCGAAACACACTCTCAAACACGAACAGCTATGGAAGCTGTGTGACAATTTACCTTGGGATCAAAACTAATATATTTTCGCTGTCTCTTGCTCTCTCTCTCTTTCTATCTTGCTCTGCCATTATTATGCAATCAATATTGAATCATATACAAAATGCGAAAAAAGAAAGAAAGAAATAGAATGGAGATCGTTTCTCTAGTTGTTTCATTCTAGTCTCTCTTTTTCTCATTTTCAATCTGAATTACCAATGGCATTTACCAATTAAATTCACATAGAAACAAGAATCTCTATGGATATAAAATGAAAGGTATGATGAACAGATGATGTAAGGTAATTTAAGGATAAGATCAAGATGGATATAGCCATGGATGATACATATCCTAACACCCTCGTTGGGTTTTAGCAAACAATCAGACCATCCAAGAGACATGTGATAAATTTTTAGCATAATTATAACCACTATCCATATCTTCATCATTATCAGAATGGTATGTTTTCGGGTGCATCTACATCCCTATCTTATGATCGAATGCTATCCATGATCCGCCTAATGTCACACCATCATCATTGTTGAGCCTTGAAACCTGGACTCTTGTTTTCAGAGATCTTGGAGAAAAAACTAAATTCTAAGCTGGCAAAAAGCATTAAATCCATCGCAACAAGCACGGAATGAATATTGACTTTGTAAAGATAAACTACAAGTAGATCAAAGCAAATAAAAGCGAAAAGCCAAGGTATGCCCCGAAGCTGCCAAACCGGAACATACAGACATACAGTCCTTTCCAAATGATCAACAAGAGAATGAAACAAAAGAAAAAAGGATTTTATTTGCCCCGCTGATGATCATTTGTCGAAGGATATCGGACATCATAATGGAACATCCTTGGGATTTTCGTTAATTTCAACTAATCTCATCGTGTTTATCTTTACTCTTAATGGAAAAAACAAGCTTTTTTTAAAAAAAATACGTTTGGAACACGGTGATGATGATAATTATCGACTATTTAGCAAATATAATCTCATTGCCAAGCAACAGTAAAATGATGATGACGGTTATCCAAAGCATATTCCATCGCATGATTATGATGATCATAATCATAGAGCATCAAGGACCCAAGAAAAAACTTGCTACGACATGCACCTTTTTATTACCTAATCCCCAATAGGATCCTTACGATCATTCTGGTCGTGCATGAATCAAATACGTAAATTAACGCCTACCATGATCTTATCATTTTCAATAAACTCGGCTTGACAAGCCATTTACATCAGATAGTTTATAAATTTACTAGATTAAATCTCAAAGTAATCGATAGTATTCATTACAACGTTCATCACTTTTTCAGCTCTTTTCAATTTGATTGATTTGTTGGCAAAAATCAAAGGTCCCGCAGCAAAGATATATGGAGAAAAAACACTTACTTTGGATTTGTTACTAGGGGTAGTAGTTGGCTTGGTAATAGTATCATCCATCACCACATGATAATTAATGGATCTATGTTTTTGACTACCGGTGGAACAAGCCTGTAATGGTGGTCCGAATAGATCCAAAAATTGGCTATCAGGCTGATGACCACCAACATATTGTTTGACCATTTTGTTGCTTGTAGTGGTAGTGGTGGTGGCGGTGGCGGGGGCGGATATTGACTTCTCTCCGGAACTGTTGTGGCCAGCCACTGATGCAGAAGAAGAGGATGCAACCGATGCCGAAGCTTTAGAACCACTACTAATGGCAAGTTTACTTGAAGATTTTGTTGTAGAATCGGGTGCTATGGCAAGCGATGAAGAACCAGAATCGGAAACCGAAGGAGAAATTTCAGCAACAGGTTTCTTTTTACGACTAGCTGAATTCGTACTTGACGATTTTAATGATGATGGATTTCCAGGGGATTTATCTGGAACAGATCATCATCAAAATAGAAAAAAGGACAAAAGAAAATTAGCTTAAGATCGTCCGCCAACGTTCCGGCTAGCGGATATCCATAAGCAAAACAGAAACCGAAATTGGTGCAAAATCATAAAAAAAGCCACACGAACCGGGGCAAATGATTTCTGTGCCTTTTTTTCTCCACTACTAACCTAGTTAACACCTTAACCTAGTTAGGATAGATAAATTTCCCTAAGTTTTGCTCCTCCTCTTTTCATATAATGCTTCCGCTTACAATCATTATTCTTTTCTTGCTTTTCTTAATTGATATTTGCCTATTGTGTGACTTATCTATAATCTGGAAACTAGAAAAAAAAGAACGATCCAAATCTACAAACAAACACACACACACACACACACACACACACACACACACAAAAGTTTCAGAGAGGAAACCAAAGAATGCAGAATTCAAGCATATACTCACCATGCTTAGATTGCGTTGAAACGTTGGCGGTATTGGTAGTGTTGTCCGACAAACTGGTTATGGTGGTATTCTTTTTTCCAGATGATTTTCGTTTTGGACTATCTTTACGAGATTTTTTGGCCGTGGGGGCGATGGATGGTGGTGCCTCGATCAATGATGGTTGCGGTGATGCTTCCGCAAAAGACTGTTCGTCGGTTTGCTATAAATTTTCGAATAGAAATTAATAAAAGACGAATTGAAAAAAAACAATGTTCCAAAAGGTTAATCTAAGAATAGTAGTTGGCTATTCGACTGGAGCTTTCCGACTGACTGCAGGACTGGCCAGTGGTACTGCTAAAATCCACGTTAGGAATAAAGATATATTCGGCATTAAGCCTTAATCACACTGGTCACTGTCGTCGCAAATACACACGCGCGTACTGAAACTCGGTCAGTCCATTTTTTTCTGACCAGTATTCAGTGAAAAAAAAAAATCATGATCATAGATACGTTTCGATCACCGTTTTAATCAAAGATAGTTAAGTATCCTTTTGTTAGGGCGGGGATCTCTAACAATAACTCTGGAATTCAAATGATCATTCTAATTGAAATGATTGGCAAAAATTAAATGAATTCATAAATGGCTACATTTGTTGCAAAATTGTAGCCAATATGATGACACCCCACACGAAAGAAAGAGAGAAAGAGAGTAACGAAGCTGGTGGGGTTTTCTTGTTTTCGGTTCTGGAACAAGATAAACGAGTGCTTCCAGCCAACACACGTGCGGATACTCAGAAGAGACTATCTCTCCCAGTCTCTCAATCGGTTTGTCCGAGATGGATCGAGAACAAACAAAACGAGAAAACGATCGTCTTTTTTTGTGTAAGTGTTCTCCCCACCATCCACTGAACACCATGAGCAAAGGATGAAGAAATTTGAAATTTTCCTAAAAAAAACACCAACAAGACTCGTGGTGCATCTGGAAGACAACGAAAACCTGAGGAAAATAAGGAGAACACTTGGTGGAAACACAACAAAATACGGAAATCCACAAATACTGCCAAGAAGAAGAGAACAAACAAGCAAAGGCTAATATACACATTTCCTTGAAAATAAACTGCGAAAGCCAAAAGAAAATTATGAAAAGAAAAATTACGGGACAATCCACCAACACACGATGTTGTCCAGACACATCGACGAACGGACGGACGGACAATAAACGATCCATTTGAAATAAAGGTTTAAGGCAACAAAAGGGAATCGGAGAATTCCAGAACAGAGGAGTCTGGTTTCTCAAAGAATCAATTATAATGATTAATTTCCTAAAGAATAAGAACCAAAAATCCATTTATTATTCCGGTAATAGTGCAATGTGGAGGTTCGCATCCGGAAATGACGTCAGGAAGCTAAGTTCAAGTTCTTATATGACGCCAATCAGGAGAAAAATGTTTTCTTTAGCTTTTTCAAGTTTGTTATTCGGACTAAAATTAGATCCCTAAAAAATATTGACATTATTTTTCGGCCAAAAAATCTTTCGGACTGAATGGACAGAAGCAAAAGAGCCAAGCATCAACTCTCGCACAAACATGTCCATCATGTCTTGAAATGCGCAAACAGATAGGATGTTGATAGATGTGCCATTGCTGCTTTGGCTACTCAATTAGTCGCTACTTGCGTTTACAAGATCATCGATCCGAACCTGATTTGATTTTTTTTCGCCTGTAAAACAGGATCCAAAACACGTCCCTAAAGGTCATCGTTCAGTTGAAACAACAACCATCACATCACAAACAAGAACAAAAGTAGATTTTACAATTGTCCAACAACATCCATTAACATCAAACACTATTATAATGAGCATCAGTATGATCCTAATGATCGGCAGCTCTTTTTTTTGGTTTGAAGCTGTCATCGTTTTGGATATGAGAGAAATGATGATGATGATGATGATGTTGTTGGGGAAAGTGCCCAGAGGATCCACAATAATAATCATCATCATCATTATCATCATTATTGGATTTATAATTTTGGATTAAAATATTGGAATGGACTTCGGGCAAAATGGATCGATCCATTCTTTGAGCAATTCTTTGTTTCAAAAAAAAACATTTTTTATTGTATCTAACTGTAAACCTGTTGAAATAATCACTGTTGACTGGCCATCATGCGCATCAGCATATCTCCAGGAGCAATGATTTCGATTTCCTTAGTAAAAATATTTTTCTTATTGGTTTTTCTGGGCGAGTCAAGGTAATGGAACAGCGAAATATCGCTACACGAGACCACATAGATTTAATGCAAACACAAAAGGTGTGTAAGCTACTAATTATGATCATCAACATCATCAATAATGGGGGATAATAAAAATAAAAACGCCTGGAATCAAGATCGTATTGGTGGCCTCCGCATGCCTAAGTGCGTTTGTATGTGTGTTTGTGTTGAAGGCGCGGAGGAAAAATACCAAAAAATAAAAAAATAAAAAACGAAATCATTTGCAAACAAAAAAAATCCAACGCACACACAGGCAAACCATAGACAATTGTTATCCCCGTCCGTTTATTTGTAATAATTTGCAATCCAAAAAGCCAATGAACGAAATTCCTGGTGCTTGTCGAGAAAGGTCATTCATTAACCTGTTAGAGTACGATTAACAATCACATGATATTGCTAGGGTAAAAATCAAAAGTGCACTGGTAAGATGGGTGGTCAATCACTGACCGAGAGAGCAGCGAACTATTTTTCTGGTTTCTGTTGCCAAGCACCCGATTATAATGATAATAACCGGTGGCTCATAAAACAGGATCTTTCTTGCTGTACGCGCGTACAGTATTAGGTTACCATCAGCAGCCAATGGATGAAAAAGTTTCAAAAAAAAGGGATAATCTTATTATCATCACCGAGAGGAAAGATGATGATGATGATGATCTTATGGAGCTAATGCAGGTTGATAAACTTGTTGATCCGGAGGATGCACATGCAATGGATTTCGAAGATCCATTGTGCGTGTGTCTCTCTTTAGCTTTAGCTCGTTCTGTGGTTTAGCCAACCGCAAACATCGTTGTTCCATGATGGCAAGATTGAAGATCACGTTTCCAATCAGTTTTGCTCTCGCTCTTGCGAACGGATGGAGAAAACGTTTGCAAATCCTCTGCCATGCCAGCATGATGGCAGAGGGCTCAATTTTTTTTGCGTCTCTGATTTATTCCTATGGTCCAGCTTAGTCGAAAAACTTGTTGCTGCTGTGGCAACTGAACGAAAAATAAAACGTTGCACAATACATTGATCAATGGGATCAATTTGAGCACCATCAATGGCGCCACGGATAATGAATAATATTATGATGATGATAACAATCCGAAAAAAGATCTAATAATTCATGTCATTTAAATAAAAATTTTCGTATTCATCGGATCTATTGGAAAAAAATCAATGATTTCGTTGTAATTGATTGGATGATCCTGAAAAATGCCTAATACCACCACGATCATCATCATCATCATCATCAATATCACGTGATAATGATAGGAAATCAACGATATTCAACTGGTTGGTCGAAATAGTTTCCCCATTTAAGCTTCCTGGTTACCCCTCCCTTCCCAATACATTCAACATCGAATCAAAGAGAAGGTGTGTTTTGAAGCAGCAAAAAAAAAGAGCGGAGCAAGTAAAAATTATGGCTTGCCTCTTTCATTCATTCATTCATTCTGTAATTAGTGGTCAACAATGAAAATTTAAAATCCATCAATCCATGGATGATAGAAAACTCTTGTTTTAATCATCATCATAATCAACGATGAATGAATGTGGTCTATGTGTGCGGTAAAAGAAGAAGAAGAAAACGAAACAATAAATTGTATTCATCTTTTTTAGCAGCAGGAAAACGATGATTATGAAAGATGATCATCATTGAAGCTCAATGCTCAAGCTTAATGCTTAAGAGCACACCCCTTTTTTTAAGACACGCCTGATTTTGTTCGCGTTCGTTACCACCAATAAAATGCTTAAAGTGGAACAAACACATTAACATAGAAACCCAGACGAACGAACGAACGAACGAAAGAAAGAGAGAGAGAGACACACACACACAGTCCGTTAGGGAGGGGACATATATTGCGCAATAGTAGTATCATCTAAGGAGGCAGATTGCACATTTTCTGGGTTTCAATTAAATACTTGGAAATTTTTCATTAATTTTTTTTCCTGATCATTTGTAGGGGATCATCATCATTATCATCATTCGCAAAAAAAAATGTGAAACCACCCCGATTTTTTCCCTTGACTGATGAAAAGTAGGCAGAGACAAGCACATCGCTTTCAATCGCCTTCTGTTACTGTTCGTAAAAAAAATAGGAGGAGACAAGCACATTTTCAATCGCTTTATGTTGCTGCTGTTCGTAAGGCTTTTTGTGTTGAAGCCTATAAAGAAATAAATGCGTGTGCGTATGCACATATACATGGGTGTGAATGTGTATGTGCGTGTTTAGGTATGTTTCCAGCCCATTAACCAAAAATTTGTTAATATTCAATAACCACCGCATAATTATGACAAATCATACATTTGAAAATTCATTTTCTAATGAGGATCCACAATACATCGAAATCAATCAATGATTGTTCAATACCCGAATCACTCGTGCTGTCCTGGTATCATATTTCTGGCTGATGTTAGGCCTAACAAAGCTCAATACAATTTGGATCCTTATGTTTTCTCTAACTCTCTCTAGTTTAGATAAAATATTCTTAAATTTGCCAAAAACAACATCATAATAATAGGCGGTGAATAGTCCTTTTTGTTGCCTTGATTGTTGTACCCCTTTTTCTTTGGGATTCAAGCACCATCATCATTCAACCAGGATCATTATCGTGGCTTTGCAAGTTTTTTTTACATCAATCTACGATGTTGTCGGTTACATTCAATTGAGGTTCTTATTGATTGATATTTTTTTTGATGATCAAGTTAGAGAAAGAGCCAGCTGGCTAAAATCAAACATCTTGGCATTATTATCAAACACACACACACACACACACACAAATTGAATAAAGGCACTGTATGCGATATGCTTAGATCTCTCCCGAAAGCTAGCTTCATTCTAACTCCAACTCTCTTGGATTCTTCCTTTTTCCTTAGTTTTATAATCATCATCAATTTGTTGATCAAAGTTATCGCTGCCTTTCTCTTCGTCGAAAAAAAACCAGCAAAATAAAAACGCACAAACACTTGTCGTGTCCAATTGACCTTTATCAGGGGGAAAAACTGCATTGCATAATTTTTTTTGTAGAAAAAACAATCCCAATTCGAAATGTTTGGGAAAATCGAAAAATCCCAAATGAGAGAAAGCAAGAGTTTCAGACAATTCAATCAATCAATAAGACACATATGCACAACGAACTGAACTCCAATGTCAAGTTTAATGAAGAATATTGAAACAGGACATGAAGAGATTCGAAATATAACGGGCACAATAACCGCCCACACATTATGAAGTATTCAAATTTGACGCGCTGTGAAACCAGAATATCGGCTACAAATACAGCTACATCAGCATATAGCCAAAGTTCAATAGATATGTAGCGGATAGTTCAAGCAACGATTAAACCTTGGAGAAAACAAATCTAGTCCACAACTTTTCCCTTCAACCTTGACAAGCGCAAAACAATGTCGAAACAAATTTGGAAAAAATAGAACAAATTCAAAAGGTAAGCAGTCGATATGTGAATTAATCATAAATCAATAGTAAATGATTTTGGATTTTGAAGCGGGCAATTTTTAAAATAAAAATTCAGCAGCGTCAGCGGCGCCATCTATCGACCAGAGACGAAAGCGCGTTTAAATTTTTAAAAAATTAAGGCGGGAAAAAATTTTACAATGACTATAAGCGACATCATAGGGGAAAATTTTGAAAAAAACTTACCGCGCCACCTTCTAATAATGCTCGTAAAAATTCAGGACTAGGATTACGAAACGTGAGCTTTTCGCGCCGAACCTGGCTCACTGGTCGTTTGAGATCAATCAATAAATCATGTTCAAAACAGATTTTTTTGGGTTTTAAGCTATGACGGAAATGAATATCGATCGGTATTTCGAAGCTTGCGTAGCCAGATTCTTTCACTTCGTAGGGAGGATTGAGGAAAACTAGACAAAAATTTGGATATTTTGATGGGGACAACGATAAAAATCAATTATCGTGGAACATTGGAATGAATTCTGACTGAAATTTACCTCTTTGCTTCGGTTTAAAACTATAGTGAAGGTTAAAGGTGATCTTTTCAATGAACGGGGATATGTCGGCATTATCAACTCCGCGAACAAAAACTATCCTAATGGCGGGGACAGATGAAAAGAAACGATTGACAGGAAAACAATTAGTTTAAGAATTATAAATTAAGCAAGAATTAAAAGCAATATAAGGACAGTTGCAGGCAAATTATTGTGATATAAATTTTTTTGGTTATTCATTTTTATTGAATGTTTGAAACTTCATCGAAAAATTTAAAACATTTCAATGAAGATTCTGTTTGAGCTGAAAATTATGTCGTGATCAAAAGTGTAGTCCGTGTTATTTGGATAGAAATTCGGAGATTTTTTTTCCGAAACTTCTATCCAGTATTCCTGATCCGGACCCTAGGAAACATTGGATCATTGCGTGCTTCATGCTGAAACTACATCGGGAGGCGAATACTTCTTCCAATTTTACCAATCAATATTAACCCGATGACATTTTTCGTTAACCGACAACTGTTGAAGAAAAAAAAAACAAAAGTTAATTTGAGGAACTCCAAATAATTTGCTCTTGAAACACTTACCATACATGTTCATCCATTGATTGGATATGGCTAAGCATGCTAGTGCAATGATTACACCTTGAAATTCCAATTCTTCAGGATTTCAAATAGTGTTTTGGAGCCATCTCATGGCCTGAATTTCAATTTTTTGAATTTTTTGTTCGAAAACATTGTGTTTTCGTGTCGAATCAAATTAGTTTCAGTTTGACGCGCGAATGTGTTGAATGAGCAAAACTAATCAAGACTAAAAGCGTTTTTTACATACCAATCATGAGTATACCCATTTTCAGTGGCTTTTTCTTTGGGCGTAGCGTTATGTCCTATCTCCAGTTGGACCACCACAGTTTGATCCTGTTGCGATGGGCTCTAAAGGTGGAAAATTCGATCAAATATTGGTCGAAATCACGAATTTCAAATTCCTCTAACCTTATTATTAACCATGATGATTCAGACAAATTTTTCCTTATTTTTCTATCGAAATTTTATCCAATAATGGATATAACGAATTTACAACTTTTGATATATGGACCGTTTCCTCAGGTATTTGCACATATTTTAAGCTTGTTTTGTTTTGTTTTTCGATGCGCATTTAGATACGTTGATCATCACAGTTAGACGATTAAAACAACAATCAATTATTTGGATAGTGCACAGATTTGGATAAAAGGACTGGAATGTCACATATCGAAAATCATTTTTTTAAAATTAAAGATGGAATATGTGCGCAATAAATGAATAGACAGATTAAATTTTTAGTCGATTAATAAAAAACGATCGTTGATTCGATAAACAAACAAAAAACATATTGATGATGATGATTTGAAGAATCAGGTAAAAACCTGTCCACCGCGAAATTCGGCTATTAACTTAATGATTGATTTTGTTTGTCGGTGATTTATCTTTATTGTTCAAGAACATTCGATTGAGGGGTTGAATTTTTCTATGAATTTTCATTTAAATGATGATTTTGAAATGTGATATTATTTTCTTTTTTTGTGCAAGATAATATCTTGTGTGCAGGATCACGAGTAATCACAATTGAATAATGATGGGTTATCTATTCAGCGTTTATTCTAACTCAGGTTCAATGAATTGGCTTGAATCGCAATGAAGATATTGACGAGGATGTTGGTTGCAGGAATATTTTCGTAAACTTTTGTTCTTAAAATACCAAGAACATAGATTTGGTTGCGAATAGGTGAGAAAACAGTATTGACGGTTGTAGTTTGTTTTATCGGTTGACAATAGGCAATAATTCATTCTGAAACAAAAACAAGGAAAATTTCGCATTAGTTCCATGGAAAAAACATAATTTAAAGAATTGTGGTAAACATTGAGCAAAATTAACCGGAGAACCGGGAAAAAGACCAAAAAGATATGTGAGTTTCTGGGAAAAAATCGAAAATTGAAATGCAAAAATAAATAATAAAATAAATACGTATCTACCGAAACAAATACCAACACCAGGGCTTAATGAAAATAAACACACACACACAGAAACAAACATACGGATCGAAAAAAAGCCAAACCGGTTTACCAACCATTTGAAATTTATTATTTTTGTCACCACAAACATCTATTTGAGAAGAGGTAAAGCCGAAAAAAAGAAGAAATGAAGCAAAGTAAATAATAACGTTAATAAATTAAAAAATGGGAAATTCGAGAAATGGAAATTCATAATAATAATCATAATTTAGCTAGTAAATTGTCAATGTCTATTTACTTATTCACGGTTTTGCTGTCCACTTGTTGAAACTTGTGTTGTGATATTTGCTATTGTGATGATTGGATCGTATAATAAAAAATTAGCATCACTCACACAAAGCTCGGTGGTAGTCCCAAGATAAGACCTCTATTGAAAGTTAGGCAATCGTTTAGTGCTTGAAATAACCATAATAGCTTTTCTTTTACCGGATGAGCACACTTACACAAACTTGCTTTATCTGACTGTATAAGCAATTACAATTATATCACGATGATGATGTTTGAGAATTGGCGATTCTCGATTATTATTATTATTATTATTATTCAATAAATTAGTTCTGATTAGAATATTTTGGAAATTTTTTTGTTTCGATCAAAGTTTAAAGATTGATTTGATTAATTGCTTTCTTTATTCTGTGATTGGCTTGGTAGAAGTGGAATTTGGGAATCTTCTTTGAATTCGAATTGTAATCACAATTGTTGCAGTTGTGTTTTGCTGTTTCTTGATGTGCGTGTGAATGAAAGAAACAAGGAGAGAGAGAGAGATAGGGGAGATCAATAACAAACCAACCAGTTTGGCAAACTGCAATCACAACAGCAACAACATTCATTTCAAAAGAACAACAAAAAAAACTGTGAAATGTAAGCGTTTGTGACACCATCATAGAACCGCTACGACAAGCAAGACAACAACAACAAAAACAACAACAAACACAAGACATACAAAAAAAAATCAGAGATTAGAGTGAGCACAAACGCACAACAACAACAGCAACAACAAAAATCAGTTAGTGGGAGCCTGCGCTTTGCTTTTTTTTACGAACACACGTACCACATCATCATCATCATCATCTTGGAAACCACAAAGCGAAAATTATCGCCAAAATGTAAAATTAAAGTTATAGACAGAGAAAATCCGAGAGAGAGAGAGAGAGAGAGAGAGACAGCGATAGAAAGACGTGAACAGACAACCCAAAACACACACATGCGTGCCCAAATTTCGAATGTTGGGGAAAGCAGCAGCGCAGACTTACGCACACATGACGTTGGCTGTGCTGGCGTCGTCGTAAGTTAACGTATTAAGACGACGACGGCAGACAACAAGCTTGCATGTGTGTTGCTGTGTCGCAAATCGCAATCTCATTCGCTGCCACTACTTTTTGAAGCCAGCAAAAAAAAATTATTTCAAAAAAAAGTGCGCGTGTGTGTAGTAGCTTACATATTGTGTGTGTGTGAGATTAAATGACAGCAGCAACATCAGCAACATACTGTTACTTTCCAAGAAAAAAAATTGATGGTGATGATGATGATGAAGATGAAGAAGGAGGGAAAAAAATCTTTGCATTGGATCTCATCGACCAACCACAGTTACCGGTGAACATCTTTCTCCTCCCTTCTTCTTCTTCTTCTTTTCCTTCGTTCTATCTATCCATGTTCTCTTTCTATTTGTTCATGTTTTGCTGCCCTCCCCTTGCTTGCTTGCTTTGCTTTAGCTTTCTATCACGATCTGGTTGTGCGAAAAGTGTGTGCAAAAAGGGTGGGACAACGCTAAGCTCGAGATGCTCTCATTTCATTTCATCCATCATTCATTCATTCATTCAAATAAGAAACATCCCCGTTTTTTTTCGGGGGAAGTTCACAACGCAAAACAAAAGAAAAAGCTTAAAGGATTTGGTAATAAATTTGTCAAGGGAATGGCATTGGAAAAATTCTTAAAATCGTGGGCAGGAAACACCAGGGCCTTGGAAGACAAACTTGGGAAATTTGATTCGATTCTGTACAGGATATCCTGAACCTTGCTCTTCATTCATGCTGCTTTTTTTATGCATATGATGAGGATGATGGGCAGATTGATGAGCAGACCGTTTCATTTTATAAAAAGTCTATTTTTAGTTCTACAAAAAGACCATACAAGCCAACGTCATCAGCTAACGTTGAGAGTTCTAGTTTATTCTTGCATAGGCTTTTGATGGCGCCCAAGGTAGTCAGGTTTCCACTCTAAAGGTGCTTGCAGACACCGAAACGTTTGGAAGCAGACCACCCCGGCCAAACGAAACAAAAATCCATCCAAAAGCTTCCATATTAAATCGGCTACAACAATTATAGTTCATTGTTGTATTATGTCCAAGAAGCATAAAAAACCTTGGCTTCTTATCCATGGCGGTTGGTTGGCCAAGATATGATATGCGGTAAACTTTCAAACGATACATAAAGCTGCTATCATCATCATCATCATCAGGATATTATACTACTTTTCAAAACACGTAGACACGCGTGTTCCTGGCCGTGAATTCCGCTTCATTTTCTAATACAAAGATTATAATCATTTATTTCACACATTTGAGAATTATGGCGTCATGAATTCAAGGATCCATTATCCTCTAGCTCTTTATTTTATCTTTGTCCATCATTATGATGAGGAAATACTAGGTGGAAACACGCTTACATACTCAAACACGCACACACCACGAAATCTGTGGTTTGTTTTATTCGTTGGTATCTCTCTCTCTCTCTCTCTCTTCTGATGGATAATCTAGTTCAAGGTCGATTTAATCGTTGTTCCTCGATGTACCGCGGTTGGTAAGTTGATCCCTTGAACCAAACGCACTGAAACAATCTAGTCTGAACACGATCAACACGGATCCAGGATTTTGAGCCCAGTCCAGGCTTCAAGTATTAATTAAGCTGTTGGAACCATCATCAACCACCATCAGTTAATCCTAAACTATCATCATGAATAGTAATGAGGGATTGATATAGATTCTTCGCTCTGGTCCCAAAATGTACAAAAAACATTCTTGGTCCCAGAACCCTAGGAACAACTACAAGGTTGTCGGGTTTTTATTAATGTTCGATCAAGCGAAAAGTTCGATCAACTTGAATTAAAACGGAACAATAGCGGAAAATCTATTGGAAAACTTACCACCATGATTATATCCAAAGATAATAGGTTAAAACTATTCAAACACCATCAAATATTGTGGTTTCGAAGCACAAACAACAAGAATATGAAGATTGATTAAAAGAACAGCCAATAATAGAAAAGTCAATGTATTTTTCGGTTCGGTTCTTTCAACCTGCAATGATTCTCTAACACAAGAATGAACACAAGCACGTACACCAGCAAATGACAACCAGAAACCAGAATCGTTCTTCATTATATTACCATTCCTTCTGGTTTTTTCCTAATAAACTCGTTGAACGCGCATACATACCATTTATATGTGTGTGCGTTGATGAGCATACTCTCTCTTTGTCTCTCTCATTCTCAACAGCGATGCATTTCCGATGATGGTTGTTGGATGCCCAACACACACACACACACACTGGTATGAGGATGTATATTGTCAATATTGTCAGAAAATAGAAAATGATGTTGTAATCAATAAGATAATTCTGATATTCTGAAAATATTGTGCCCGCACACACACACACACACATCAAAGATGCATCACGAATGCGTACACGCTGATCCGAGACAAAGGACGCGCACCTAAGGTGAGACATTCGAAAAGTGTTCAAATTTCCCGCCCAATTTTTTCCTTCGAATCTTTTATAATTCAATCAAAATTATAAAAAAAACCGTGCCCAGCGCCATCTGTCGAATTTTGAATTTAATTTTGGAATTTTTTATTGTTTGAAAATATTCAAATAAATGGTTTTGTTCAGATTAAGATGATTTTGGATTCTTTTCCAGATTCCGATTTTGGTGTATAATCTTTAGTTATCACTTGGTCATAGTGATGATGTGCAGATTTCCAATCGACCTGAGGCAATTCAGCTATCATCAATGTTGGAGAAGATGGTTCGGTTTCACGAATTACCACCAAACTTCTGGGGCCAGACCTATCACCAACTGCAACGAAATGCGCTTTCAATGAATTAATATAACCAGAATGAACTTTGACACAGAAACAATTATAAATACAGCATATGAGGCAGATTGACAAGATTATGATTCCGAGCGGATAATAATCTCTGATCGAAAAAAAAACATTATTGAAATTAGACATTTGCCCGCACTATGTGATACAAATGTAATGAAACGTTCACTAATAACTGAAACAAAAGAAACAAGCCCATTCTTGGCAATGATTGGCTTCAATATATAGGTCTGAGTGCTAACTATAATAATAGAACAAAAGCATATAGTTGAACGAGAATGATTTTGATTGGTTGAAACCGTGATTGAAGGCGGTCACTAAATCAATTTGAAAGAAATGACTCATTATCAAAAAAAGAGGAAAGAGTGAAATGGATAAATTTGAAAAAGTAATATGCGCGCCATCTGATGTTGGCCAGCATAAATTTCTAGTTTGTTATAAGCGTCTGCGCATGAGAAATGGCTGTCTTCAGAATTGCCGTGTTGTTGTTGTTGTTGTTGTTGTTGTTCATCGACGCGTTGAGCGAGATTCACGAAGCATGTGTCTGTGTGCCAATTTCTTTTTTCTTTTTTTTTTGAACATCGCCAACATCAGCAGCATCATTTTCACATAAGCAATATTATGACCGAGAGCTGATTGACTGGTTGGTTGATGTTGCTGCTGTTGTTGATGTTGGTCGGTGGCGGTTGTTTGTCTTCTTTTCTACCAAAGAAGAAAAAAATGTTTTCTTATTTTTCTTAAAAATTTCATTGTTGTAACACAATCATTCTTGCTCATCATCAAGAGAATAAACCTAAAAGTAATCATCTTCAAAACATCTTGGATGTCATTTTATTTGTTCTAGTGTTTGTGTTTCCATTTTGGTTTTATCAGGGGCCACGGATCCAAAGCGGTTCAATTAAAAAAAATCCTTTGATTAAAACATCATCATTTTTTTGAAGATCGATCACTCGATCCATCATTACTCTATCAATCATTGATCAGACAAATTATTCAACCATGGCGGATAGTTGTGGCAATGAAGAAGCGTAAGTTTTGATTCTGAAGAAAATTCTTTTCGGTAAATATTAAATTTAAAACGTTTCAATTAACTTCTTTCCAACAGCAAAATATTCGTCGGTGGTCTAAGTTGGGAAACAAATGAAGGTAATTAATAAATGATCTTCCTGATTCTTTATTTAAATTTTTCAATGTTTGTTGGCACATGTTCTCCCTGTAGAAAAACTACGAAACTATTTTTCCGTTTTCGGTGATGTTACCGAATGTTTGGTGATGAAAAATCAAGCCACCGGAAAATCACGTGGTTTTGGTTTTGTCACATTTTCGGATCATAATTCAGTCAAAAAAGTTCTGTGCATTTCCAATCATCAGCTTGATGGTCGCACGGTATGTTTCTTGCCAAAATAATTTTCAAACTTCTATTCAACATGATTTTTTGTTTCAATGCAGATCGATCCTAAAGAATGCAATCCAAGAACGGTGGCCAAGACTCGCAGAGATTATAAACAATTTAATACGTCCAAGATTTTTCTTGGCGGCTTACCGCCAAACGTCACCGAAACTAATTTAAGAGAATTTTTTTCCAAATATGGAAACGTTACAGAAGCGATAATCATGTTTGATCAGGAAAAGAAAAAATCAAGAGGTTAATTCAATAATTTTTGACTGATTCTTCATAATTGCTATTTAAAACGAATAGAAAAACTGCCATTTTTTTAATTTTATTAATTTTATTTTCGATAATGGTTATTATTGTTATAATTCTACCATAATTAATCTAAATTTTAAAAGCTTTAGTAATTATAATAGGCGCATATCACTATCAAAGACAGGGAAAAATCAGTGAGATTGAGGTTTTCGTGTTCAAACACCATGCATATTCTGCATGGTTTACGTTGGCAAAAAAGCGGTTTTGTTCGTTTTTAATGGCATTTTTCATTGAAACCATTTCTCCTCTTAATCAGGATTCGGATTCTTATCATTCGACAGCGAAGATGCTATTAATAAAGTAGTTGCCGAACATTATGTAACCATCCATGGAAAACAGGTTATTATAATTATTATTATTTAACAATTAATGATTAAATATTGTTATCTTTGTGTTAATTTTATTTATTATTAATTTTATGATTATTGTTATAAGCAAATATTTAATTATTATCATATAAAATGAATGAAAAAGTTCTAATATTAATTATATCCATTCAGGTTGAAGTCAAACGTGCCGAGCCACAATTAGCCAAATCTGGAACACCAGCTCCGAACGGTAATATGGCACATGGACCAAATGTTCCGATGTCTTTTTATATGCAACCATGGAACATGTGGATGCCTCCAATGAATGGAATGGCTCCTGGCTATGGCTGGAATCCAACGACGGCAGCAGCGGCTGCTGCAGCCATTGCGGCCACCGCAGCTGCATCACAACCATCCAATTGGTCATATGCTGGCTATCCACCGCCTAATTGGACGCCTTTGCAAAGTCCGTTCGGGCCAGCACCGCATGTTCCGTTTGGGCCAGCTGCTGGAAATTCTTCCGGATCAAATGGACCAGGTCTAACTCATCATCATCATCATAGTTTGGCGGGACCGCATAATTCAGCAGCGGCGGCTGTAGCGGCCGCAGCTGCAGCTGCCGCGGCTGCGGCTCAACAACAACAAACATCGACGTCTGGCTTCATGCCACCACCGAACAGTATGGCCGCTATGAATCATACTGTTCCAAATGGTTCTACTCCTTCAATGACACCCGGAATGATGCCACCAACCATGGGAGCGACAGGTTCAAAGATCTTCTTTTAATTGAATCCAAATAATTTGTTTTTTTTCGTTAGCATTGGGAAACTATCAGCATGATGCTAATAGCTTCGTTGGATCAAGACCAAACGGTCCATACGGACAGGGACATTACAATACTCACACCGGTAATAATAGTAATAATAATGGGGCCGCACATCCAACCATGGCTGGTTGGAATGCACCGCCAGGGCCATTCACCAATGCTAATTCGATTGTTGGCGGTGGCGGCAGTGGTGGTGGTAATGGGATCGTCCCGAATCCTAACATCAATAACGGCGGCGGTGGTATGGGACAAGGTCCTCAAGGTACAATAGTACAACCGCCCACCACACCATCATCATCCGCACATCATAATGACCCATTATCGAACACATTCAATCAATCATTACAATTTCATGGATCTCGAACAACAATGTTACAAAATGCTGGATATCATCCATACAGAAGATCTTAGAATCCAATCAAAAAAACTTTGAATCAAGAATTTTGAAAATTATGATGGAATTTCCTTTTTTTAAGATTTTTTAAATATCCTAAATAACAAGCCAGCAAACAATTTTTTAAATCATCGATGCTTGCCAGACTGATTAGTGTCAGGGAACGAGGGGATAATAGGGACCGTTATATCAAAAAAAAAAAAAAAAAGAAAATCCATGTTTATTGTTTTCCGATTTTGATTTTTAACATTTTTTCTTTTTTAGAAGCTTTTTTTGTTAACATGTCTATATCAGAATACTTCCATTTCAGTAATTCATTTGGTTTCTTGTTGCATTTTTAGATCATTCAACCCTTTCGTAGACCTACTCACAGAACACACACACACACACACACATTTATCATAATGATCCTTGAAAAATGTATCTTTTATTCGAAAAAATATTTTTTATCATTTCCGAACAACAATGAAAACTGTATTTTTCAAAAAAAATATTGAATTGTTTGATTTGATTCGAAAGAGAAAAGGAAATAAGCACTACAAGTATTGAAATGGGCGCCGGATAATCGTGCCTATTTACTGATTTTAGTCTTAGCAAAACCAACACGTTTGTTTCCATAATCGAATTCGGTATAATAATAACCGATGAATGTGTCGCCAAGAATCCAAAGATTACCGATTTCCGCCGGCAATCCTAGGAATGAACTGATACAAGCTTTTTTGCCCATTGTACTCATTTGAAGCACGTACTGTTGCGGGCTCAATGCAAACTCTTTGCCGGCTATCTTGAACATAACGTTCGGTAGCGTATCAATTTTATCACAATCTAACATGTACATTCCTTTGATTGGACCGATGGCGCCCAATTCATGATTTAAATGATCGATCTCTTGTTGTGGTCCACCAATCAGCGAGGTACCAGTGTCGGCAATGGCCTGGCAGCCACGTTCACAAAAATGTCCAATCATTTTTTGATCGTGTTCCACATACACGGCGGACATGTTGAATTGCCAATAGCCTATTTTGTCGACTGGTACATAGGTAAAATTACCTTCATAGTAATTCGGATCGGAACCACCAAATATGATCTCGCCGCCAACCTTGCCATCAGGGTCACGATTCAGATAAAATGAAAACACCGGATCTTTGACCAAGTTTTGTCGGACCATATTTCCGAAGACTGTTGGTACCTGGTCAACGGAGATGGTTTCGAAACCCAGACCAAGGATACCATCGAATTTGGCGGCAATAAACGCTATGCCTGGTTCGGAGACCGCTTCGGCAAACGTTTGTTCTTTCACCACAATATCGGCAATGGTCACGTCATCAGTACTCAAAAAACCGGACATACTACCCGTTCCGTAACGGATTTCAAATTTTGTACCATTCGGTTTGTAAGTTTTCGATGCTGAACTATCGTATTTGTTGTGCAACATGCAAGCAATGTTGGTCCATTTGCATTTACGCGATGGAACCCAAAGGTTTGAGCTGCCAGTGTCAAAGATTACCTGTGAAAAAAAAACCAGGAACAAGATTCGAATGAAAAACAGCTTGGTTGGCAACCAGAGAAATTAATAATAATTCGTTATAACCTTGAAAGGTTGCGGTGGTGTACCAATGCCAATCTCGCCATAATATTGTGCATCAGCATAATTTGACAATGGTTCCGGTATGATTCGACCCTCCGACCAATGAAACAAGTGATGATCTAACAAAGCCAATTTAGGATTGGTGTTTACTTCCATCAAACGGAACCGAAACGATTGGAACGGTTTTAATGGTACACGGACCAGTTCCTTGCGTACAGGAATGACGATGTCTTGATCATCTGAATAAGCATCTTGCACCAATTTGCTGGCGATGGTCTGATGGAACACCAAAACCAGAGGAATCAGGAATTTTGCAAGCATTTTGTTCCAAAAAAGTCTTTCAACAATCAATAGGATTGGTTGTCGAAGGCACGCATCAATCAATTTTAAGGGGAGAGAATGATTTGTCTTGAAATTTGATGCGCGTTATATTTTGTTTCTGCAAGTGTATGTGTATTCATAATGCATTGATTTCGTTTCCAACAATATTAATGATGATGATAATTGTCTGGCCAGCCTACTTAGCTCCGAAAGATCCAATGGAAATCGATTCTCTATTAAGATAGAGCCTAACCGATAACGCATAGAGATATAGATAACGTTTCTGTTTACTCCAGAATGATCAAACATTTAGCCGAGCAACTGAATTATCTTCAAAAAATGATGATAAGAAAAAACGACAAACATATTTCATTTTTCTTATTACTGTTTCATGAAATTCCTCGACCAAGCCCAAACCCAAAGGTTCATTGCCAGCCAGTGCAGCTAGGCTGGTTTAGTTTATTTTAAAGAAATACACGATCAAAAAAATAGGCAACAGACAAGTCAGACAGGGTGCTAGAATTATGGATTTTATAAATGAAAAAAAGGACCTTTTTTCTCGAAATTCAAATCAGAAAATCTTCTAAAAATTGTCCCAATTGGAACGGATGCTGGGGTGCTTGTTTGTTGCTTGGCCGTTGTCAGTGGTCGATCCCGGATGCGTGCGTAGCTTGCGGTTCGAACGATTATGATCATAATTCGACCAATGTGAATCAATGGATTGTGTCCCAGTGATTCGGGTAATTTTGTCTCAACTTTTGCATTACTGGACCACGTCTGACAACAACAACGAAGGCAACGACAAAGCCAAGAGAAGAAAAAAAATTAAATAAATATCTTTGAAAAAAGGAAGGTGAAGAAGATTGATTACAATCCTTGCTCCTCCAACACAATCCTTTTTTTTGGTCGTACAACGATGATGATAATGTTCTACACAGTTTGATGTTTTTTAGGGAATTATCTCACACAAGTTTAAAGCATCAACTAGTTTCAAACGATGGTTGAGGTTACAGAAAATTAGCTGAAAAAAAATTGATTTGATCTTCTTCTTCGTCTTCAGTTTGTCCAATCTTCTCTTTTTCCTGTCTATTTCCAAGGCGGAGACATCAAAATTTGACATCGGAAATGAATGCCAAATGAAATCCCCATAATAATAATGAAAAATGATGGGTGTCGATTATGATGATTATGAACATGATTATGATTGATTCGTTGGACAATGATCAGCCCAGTGGTCCAGACGATTCAAAACTCTTAAATATGTTTCATGGAAAAATTGACCTTTTCGTCCTGGTTCGGTGCGATTCGGTTCGATTCGGTTTTTCGGGTTGTTCTCTAATGAAAATCAAAAATAAATAAATAAATAGGAAATCAAACATCGAAAACAAGTGTCCATTATCTTGTGGACACTTATTTGTGGTGTACGAAAAAGCTATGTTTGTCGGTGTATCTTGTTGTGGATCATTATTATCACCATCACCATCCACACCATCATCAAGTACAGATATCATTGGAATGGCTGCTGGCCAGTGTGTGTGTATGTGTGTGGTTTCCAATCTCGTATCTCTCTCTTGTGGGCTCTATCTTTGTTTCTGGAACAAACACGTCTCGTGTCTATTCTACAATCTGGATGTTAAGCTTGGAACATACGAAAAAAAAATTTTATTTTTAAAAAAAAACATGGTTAGCGTGTGTTTTATTTTGGAAAATGGAAACAAAATTATCAGCACAAAAACCACCACCAACAACGATAAATGCCCGGATCTTGGCGTTGTTGATTAATCGGTTCCCTAAGATACCATCAATTAGCCGGACATAGCTTTGCTTCATGTTGTCCGGATCCGAATCCTGTTCAACCCAAACATTACTACTCTTGGAGTTTTTCCGTTTGTTTCGAAAAAAAACGACGAAAAAAAATTCCACGACGATACAAACACTGAAGATGCGTTTTTATTTCTGCAAATTATAATTATAAATGTAAATTTATTATCATCTCGTCGTTGTTGTTTCTGGACTCTGGACATTGGTCATCCACCGTGTCCAGCTAGTGTGTTTGTGTTCGTGTGCGACCGCACAAGATCCGTTCAACAACAACAACAAAATTATCAACTTTGATGGGGGCGTAGAGTTGGAGAAATTTTTTTTAGGGGGGGGGGAAGTAAGCAAAAGAGCGGAAAATAAGATCTCGAATCCCCCCAAGACAAGCACGAGCAAAAAGAGAGTGGTTTGGACCGAAGATTAATTGGTTCAAAAAAAACCCGACTAAACATCAACAACAACAACCATGGATGCGGCTGCTGCTGGCCAGCTACGCATTTATTATTGATGATGATGGCGATGATGCTGAAGATCTGTAGTACCATTTGGATGCACTTGTGCCAACCTGCGTGTGTTTGCGTTTTCGTAGCAAAAAAAAATCCGTGTCGAATTTTTTCATTTTTGAAAAAAAAGGAAGCAGAAGCTCCAAAAAAGAAGAAGAAAATGGTTTTGAAAGATGGAAGAAAGATAAACGGTCTGTGAAAGTAGATGAAGAAGCCAAAGGGGATGTCAAGGTGTTATGTATGAATGGGCAAATCATTTAGGATAATTATGATTATGTATATGATGATGATGATGATGATGATGATCCATGGCATGGATCGCATTGAAAACAACACAACGATACGGTCAAGCGGAAAATTCAGTCAAATTGAGATGGCGACCGCAGTGGCGTTGCATCTGTTTCGGATCCAATTGGGCACATTGTTTTGCAAACTGATAACAGATTCGTGTTCATCCAGAAAAAAAAGATCGTTCCAACAAAGATGAAAACAAGAGATAGGTGATGATGATGGTGATGACCCAAAAAAGAAAATAAAAAGAAAATTACGTTCCTTTTCGTTCGTCCCGTTCTGTACAGTTTTGATTCAATTAATAATGATAATTGACAATGAAACAAACACTTGTCTTGACGGATTTTCGTTTCGAATTTCTTCCAGTTTTACTTTTCAAAGATCTGGCCGAGGTTCCATAAAGCTAGATTGAGTTCCATTAAGTTCATCGAACCAATCGATTGAATGTCATCCAATTTTTTCTTTTGCCGATTTTGAATGTCAAACAAACAACTTGGACAGACAGATCGCAATTATTTTTATGATCATATTGGTGTCATTTCCATGGACGCGGGCCATCCGCCTGAAAAAAAAATCGCTGCACACCGGTAAACGGATACACTGGATGGCCACGAAATCGCTAGCTATGATCAAGAATGAAGTAGAATAACAATGGACAAAACAAGTATCGTTTGTGGTCGTAATATTCGGCCCTAAACTTGACCGAACACCATTTCTTGCGTGTCTGCACTATGTTCGCTGTTTTGGATGGATCCTGGCCTGCTTTCCGAAACACTGTTTGCATTCAATTTTCAATTTTCATTGCCCGAAAAAAAGCTACCATTTCAAATTTACAAGCGAAAAAAAAATCTGTGTGAATCTCCTAGTCGTTCTTTGTGTTGTTCGGGTTTTTGTTTCATGCTTTGTTTCGTTCCATACAAAATTTTGTTTTTTTGCCCATGTTGGAAGATGCTCGCGTTTTCAGAGAGGAATAACAAACTAGGAAGGAACAATGGTGCTCCGGTAACGGAACAACAAGATCCGTAACAAGAGATTGCTGGATCGGGATCGTGTGTTCCTGTTATTATTTTAATATTTGGATGATGATTATGATTATTGTGGTTATTGTAGTTGTTGTTGTGGGTCGCTGTTAGTGTCTTCTTCATCAACATCATCATCATGGTAAGTAATCATCGGGAAATGATCAGATCAAGTATTTGGTGTGTGTGTGTGTGTGTGTCGTGAGGATCCTTTAAGTTAAATCATCTTCTTCAACGGGAAAAAGAACAAGATGAGAAGAGGATGAGGAAGATGGAGTATGAAAAAAAAAAATATGGAAAATTGTAGCAACACGTGCGCGCATGATTTAGCACGCATCCAGCCTTTCCGTTGACTGCACTGGCTAAAAGACTGCCCATCACCATAGCCATACACCAAAACTGGCGCCTGATTGGCTGATCAACCAACGAACCAGACAGCCAGCAAACCAATCAGCTATCATTGCTGTTTGCTCATCATAATTATTATATAGTGTTGACGCCTACTATAGTTGTTGTAAATTACGTTTGGTCGTTTTGTTCGTACGCGTGTGCGCTTAGTACTTTTCTGTACATTTTTTTTCTCCTCCTCCTCCTAATACTCGTCCAGCTCGTGGTTCGTTTTTTTTTGAAAGATTGAGATTCGGATAAAGGGAAAAAAAGAAGAAGATTCAAATTATCCAGCATCTTCATTCATAATAATAATCGTTAAATGAGCATTAATTAACCCATAGTTTTAAGCCACTTGATCAAAAACAACAAAAATGTGTGTGTGTGATGGCTGGCGCGAGAAAGCTGGCTATAAAACATAAAAAACTAGCAAAACTTGAATGTGTGTTTCGGGACAAACAAAATGTATCCAAGTGAAACTTATATAAAATGGATGCTAAATGGATTTGTTACAACCAGCAAAAAGGGAAAAATGAAGAAAAATAAAACTATTTAACGCCCAATGTGAATGGCATACGGAAGGCCCATAACCTATAGCATCCGCATCATATAGAGCTGGATAGGTGATGTTTTATTGATGTAAAACATATAACACTTTCAAACCATACCCGAATGTGTGTGTGTGTGTGTGTGTTTTTCTCTCTGTCTCTTCCCAACGCATAGTGTTTCATTGTAAAACATACCAATTAACCAGCCATCAAAACTGGCCAAAATGGTCATTTTCGTTTTCGTTTTCGTTGTTGTTGCAGAGTGGAAGAAGAAAAAACTTTGGGAGATTTCTTTTTGTTGTTTTGTGTATCTATCGTAGCCGCTTGGTTTACTATGCGTCCGGTTCTTAAATGACATCAGGATGATGATGATGATCATCATCATGTTGATGGTGGTGGTGATGATGACCAAAAAGAAACAAAAAAAAGCAACTACCATGATGAAAAGGGGGACAGAGAGAGCGAGAAAGAGAGAGGGGGAGAAGGGATCATGGATCATGGGATCCTTATTCATTCAAAAACCATAGACATGCATGGTGCATGCATACATTTTAATCTTGTTTCAATTGGAATCAACAACATAGACTGACATAAAATTGTTGCCTAATTAGATTTAATATGGCTGACTTTCCATCACTCTCTCCCTCTCTATCCTCTCGTTCTCTCATTTGGCTTTGGAGTTGTTTGAAGCGTGCAACAAGGCGACCAAGGAAACCACCACCACCACAACCATCTTGGCCACCAACACCGGACGCCAAGACACCAAACACAGAAATGTTGCACGAGAAACAACATGATCAACTAGTTGAAAATCCACCTGGAAAATATCATCTCTTGTTGTTGCTGTTTTATCATTATCAAAATTGAAAAACGAACGAAATAAAACAAAAATCTGAACAACAACAACATCATCATCATCATCATCATCATCATCATCTAACCATCTTTGAGATGAACAGAAAATAAGACGACACACACACACACACATAACACCGACATACAGACTTAGTACTCATCCCATCGCGGTTAATTTCCGCTTTTTCGGCCATCCCAAACATTTTTACAGGCACTGTGCACCAAATCATGGCATAATTATCATCCAAATCCCGATATTAATAATAATAACGGTAACGATGATGAAATATGGCGATAGAAGACGATCTGGAAAAGCATATCCTGTCCCCTCGTCACGTTATTTATGAGCGTGTTCGTTAGTTATTTAGAGCTCCTGTGCTGGTCCGCTCCCTTCCCTCCAGTTCCAACAAGATCCAATCCTAAAATGAATCTTGAGAATGAATTCAGTTCTTTTAAAACTAAATTTCCTTAATCTTGGTAGCATTTATCTTTGTTTGCTTCTAACGAAACGAAAACGAAGACAAATTGAATTGAACCAATATGAACAAACAAAACACCAAACGAAAAGGAAATGGAAAGCAAAAATAAAGAAAGCTAAGATAAATTGGAGGCAAACAACAAAAAACAAGACCATAATGAATCGACTTTTGACAAGAGGTTAAGGGAAAAAACGGTTTCGTAAAGCGGTAAAAAGTGCATGGGCGGCTATTTCCACCTTAGGACTATTTCTTTTATTTAATTTGTTTGTTTGCTCTAATTTTTTTTGATCTTAAAAAAATTAATCTAAATTAAAAATCGAGACCTGTACACAAAAACACCGAAATCATATCTAAAGGCCCCGAGCCGGCAAATCCTTTCTCAGCCCGGATTGATATATACCGGTTGTTAGACATTTTATGGACGTCTATCATGAATGAGATCGAATCAGGGTTCAGTAAAACTTTTTTAGAGCAAACAACGCCGCTGCTGTTGAAATCGTCATAAAAAAAATAAGTCAACTAGCTAGCTAATGATTCCGTTAATTTTTTTTCTCTTTCCTGTATCCAAAGGGTTAAATAATAATAATGATGATGAGGATAATAATGATAATACAAACGGATAACCTGAACTACTGTATAGTTGTCTTAACTGTTATTCGTTTCCAGCTCTGGGCACTTTGTGTTAACAGCACCATGTGCCCTTAGCCGGATGAAGATGATAAGATGAGGATGAGGATGGTTCGGGTTGTTGTTCACAAATCGTCGAAAATCGTTGCAATTTATTGTCCATTTTGTTTCAACAACAACCACTGGATTTTACCGACTTCGGAAAAACTGCCTAAAACAACCGAAAAAAAAATCTATCCGATTTCTTTTTCTTTCCCTTTTCCGTTTTTCTCGTTGATCAAAACAAAAATACGAAAATTTTCCTTAATGTTTTGAAAGTCGTTTGTCGCCATGTATTTTTATTTCTTCGTGACTTTCATTGATACTTCTAGCGAGAAACGGACAGGCAAAACAAAAGGGATAGCTAAAAGAATGGCCATAAATGCCATGGTAATGTGTCCCAAAACTCACCAAAGTGATGGTGGTGATGAATGGACATTCATGGATGGACAAATGGACATTTTTTTGTGTGTGTGTGCGTGTAGCATAACCGCCCAAGCGATCAATGCGCGAAAAAAAGCTTCTAAAACCGCCAGAACTTTAAATATAGTCCATCTTATGTTTGATCCTTGTTGTCTCTTCAACAGGAGATGACGCCCAAGCTGATAGGGATCTGCTGCTTCTACTTCTTCTTCTTCTTCTTGTTTGTTCTGCTTATCCTGAATCTGTTAAGATCCCACAGTGAAGATCATAATGGCGTCTAGTTTTCCATTTTAAATTCAACCTGTTGCACTGAACTTTGACTTTGATCTTTATTACAGTTTTTTTGGCATTTTTTTTCTCGTTCTGCTTGTCTGGTTTGAATCTGATCCGATCCGATCCGATCTAATCCTGGAACCGAATCGGTTTTTCCCTTTAGCTCTGATCGATCGATTTATAATTTAGTGGCCTGATCACAGAATATACAGCTTAAGCACTTTAATCTTCGGAAGATTGTGAGGCAAATTGGCTGGATTTTCATTCGTTTATTTTTTTTTGGTGATTTCTCTCCTTTTTGTTTGTTCGCTTCATTATTTTTATGTTTTGTTACTATTTTTGTTACATAATTTAGTTTACCTGTGTGTACAGATATGTATGCAAGTGATTGGATTTTATGGTCCAGGATACAGGGGAAGAGAGAGAGAGAGAGAGAGAGTCCCAAGCCAAAAACCGTAAGGGTCATCGCATATTATAATAGGCAAATATGCGTCTCTACCTGAATTACCATTGACATTCTCTTCTTTTCCCGCGGTAGTTTGGCTCTTCGTTCATGTATTTTTTTTCTCTAAAACCAAATGTTTGTATTATTCACCACATAATGTTTTGCCTTTCAAATGGATTCGACATTAAGCAAAAAAGGCAGGCAGGCAGGCAGGCACACAGGTACACACACCTACGAAACATAATTTTTGTTTTGTTTCGTTTTTGGTTCCTCCGAAAAAACAATTTTGTTCAATGTTTTTCTGGAGAATGTTTCTTAATTTAGCATCCAACATGATCGTACCACAAGAAGAAAGAGACTTGGAGCAACGTGTTCTCTCCAAGGCATTTCGTTCTTGCTCTTCATTATTCCTCAATTATCTTTGGTTTGGATCGTATTTTGTTTGCCGCTGCTTTCCCTCTGGTTTACTTCGTCCTCTCTCTCTCTACCTAGCTTGACTTTACTTTTTTTCCGAAACAAATATATTTGGGCAGGTAAAAAACGAATAGGATGATGATGATGATGATGGTGATGTACAAGAACGAGTAGAAGAAGAAGATGAAGAAGAAGAAAAAAGTTAAAGTTAAAAATAAATAAAAACGCAATGCGGTTTTCTTCTTGTTCATCAAGAAGCCATCATCATCATCATCATCATCAGGAGCCAAATCCGACGCCAAAAAGCTTAGCTTTATGCTCGAAATGGAATGAAGTGGAAAAAAAGTCCCCAAAATGTTACGAAAGATGGAAAGTGGGGAAAAAGGTATCGTGAAACACCGCAAACATTATGAAATACGACCAAAAAGTGTTTTGGATCAAGCCAAGAAGGTTAAATCCTGTAAATTTGGAAGGGAAAAATGGTTTCAAACAGATTTTATCATGCTCATTAGCTCCTTTCTTTTTCTCTCTCTTTCTAACCATCTTGATCTCATAATTTATCTGAAGAGATTTGCTTCGAAAATCTTCTTTGAGAAAATGAAACCAAAATCGGAGAGGATTTTCCATTAAAAACACACACACACACACACACAGACAGATATCTTATCTTATTATCCCCCTAGTTGTTGTTAACAAAAATGTTTATACTTTTTTCGGTTAATCCGCGGATTATGTTCGGGATAACAGATCTTCATCTCTTCGCAATTCAATTTAGATTAATTTTTTTTCTTCTGGTCCGGATAATTGATAAAAGTAACAAAGTTTGTGCGTGTGTTAATCAATTTCAGCACCTTTCAGCTCTTTTTCCCAAAACTGTTGCGCGCTACCTAAACTGGCCAATGGTGTTTCTGGATGGTCTTCAAGATTGATTGATGATTGTGTTTTATTATTATAATATTCTAATCTACGAACAAGACCTGCATACACTTGTGAACAACATAAGTGTGTGCAGGTAAGTCATTGCTCCCTGAGGAGCAAAGTTAGGCGAACAACGAGCTAAAATAAAGGGTTTGATAATTGGGTAACGCCAGTAGGTTTGAAGGATCCTTTCCTTATCATCATTATCATCATAAAAGTGTTCAAAGAGCTTCTTCACAGCAGAAACGGCAACAGAGGCGAATGCGGCAGCGCAAAAGTTTCAATAAAAAAAAATGCACGACAAAAGCAAGCGCGGCAAATAAAGGATTAAATATTCCAGGTACAATCAACAGGTGTATTGTTCCATTCTAGTTTGTTTTCAAGTGTTGATCGCATAAACCAAAGTATTGTGTTACCGAGACACTGGCAAAATTCATCCTAAAGGTGAGAACCATAAACTTTTGTACCAATCACCATCATCATCATCATCATTAATGTATCTTGTAATAATTATCCATCCGCCTTTCATCTTGGCTACATTTTGAATCGGATTGTAACCAAAGTCCACAAATAAGATGATGAGATAAAAAGCACCAATGGAAAAATAGATGGTGATGAAAACCTGTTACCTGTAGTGGTTGTTGATCTTCCTCAACTTGAACGATTATTCTTGGCCTAATTTTGTTTTTGTTGTTTTGTTTCAAATCCTCGATATGCTTTGCTTCTTAAAGCTGTGAGCTTGGCCCAAAATACAAAAACAAAAATCTCGCCTTCTTTCATCTAAATGAAAGTTGATGATTTCCATCAAAGCGATGATGATTCTCCGTTCTTTGGTACGGTTGCCTTCAAGCGACCAACCACAGGGACTCGATCTATTTGCACTATATTTGATCATCAAAAAAAAAATGCCAAAACTAGTAGTAGAAGAAGCCCGAATTAGAGGAGCAGGTAGGCTTTTTTTTCGCTTTGCCGATGATGATGATGATGGTGATGGTGATGATGAAGATGACCCAAACTAGAAACGAGACTTTCACCATCAACGCACACCTGGTCGCGACAAGGTACCGGTCTCTCTCTCTCTCTCTCTCTTTCTCTAATTTATGCGATCTGGAGAAGCAGTTTTGAAATGAAATGAAACGAAAAGAAAAAAAGACTTTCTCTCATCTCCAGCATCTTAATTTTTTGTTCGTCGTTCTGTTCTCTCATTAAGGAATTCCAGATTGCTTAGTTTGCCTCATTCTATGCATCTTTCTCTCTGTCGAAATGCTTCTCTTTTTGACCGAGTTTTTTTCCCTAAGAAAGAGAATCATCCATTCATTTTCGTTCAGCCAGTCGGTCCGTGTCTCTCTTGTCTTTTTTTCGGGTACCTGTGGTCGCTATAAGCATAAGTGTGTCTTCTTCTTCATCCACTAATCAAGAGAAAAGCAAAATTTCTGCCCGAACGAAACACCACCACTATCTGTGCTCTTGAGAGGTCTAGTAAGATCATCATCATCTTCCATAGTCTTGGACAAGCCATCCGAATTGTTAGGCCAACAAACAACATTGGTTGGAACAAAATCAAGAAAACATTTTTTTCTTGAACGAAACAAAAAAAAAGAGAAACGTATAAATAGAAGTGATTGTTTTTACTTGTCGCAAATGGACACCATCATCAAAAAAAAGAACGTCTCATAGCATCGTCGGAAGAAGTTTGAAATTTTTTCATCATCGTCTCCTATTTTTTTGTGGTCCACCGGAAAAAACACGCGTTCTGCGCGTGTATGTGCTAGTGGGCGTTTAGGTGTGTGCTTTATTCTACCAGTGCCAAGCATTCTTCATCATTGTCTGTGGGCGGGTGTGCGTGTGTGTGTGCGCAGACAAACAGTGTTTAACTTAAACAATCAAATAGTAAAATTTAAAAAAAATGAAATTCTCAAATGTAAGTGTCCGCGCTTTGGCCGGATGTCGAAGGAGATGTTTGATTTTGATGATTTTCCCCCTCAAATAATCCCAATACTTTTTTCTGTCTATTTTCTTTCGTTGTCGTTGCGCCTGACAATCATCGGATCACGCCTTGAATTCCGATCGCTCCACCTCCACACGTTCAATCGACCAATCAAAACAGAGATGCGGCCAGATTTTGATGGCCGGTTGTCTGCTGTTGTTAATGCATCAAAACCGTGTACAAGCATATTTTGAATCGGAACAGATTGAACAAAAATATGAAACAGTGGATGAAAGTGATACATTGCAAGCATTAAGCAATGATCAATCTACGTCCCAAATTCAACAACAGCAACAACAACAATCTCAGCAACAATCATCACAGCTTCAACATCAGATCCAACAGCAGCAACAACAACAGCAACAATCACAATTGATTCTGGATCAACAACAATCGGCTAGCAATTCAGATAATGAACAAATAGCCCAGAATGTTGTACAAATCCAACAACAACCACAACATCAATCACAATTGGCCAATACGATTTCCACAAGTGACCAGAATCGTTTGAATGAGATTTATAATCGTTTGGCTAGTCAAGCCATACCAAAATCGTTCCGCCAGCAAGAACAAGAAAGTGAACTATCATCCGCTTCTAGCTACCAATCGGCGCTTCAAAGTTCCGGTTTAAGCAATATTGGCGTCGGTGGTAATGATGAAACACAATCCAGTTCATCAAGCGAATACGGAATGTATCAACCAATCCAGCATGGTGGTGGTTTTGGTGGTGGATTGTCAAAAATCACCCAAATCCCACAGGGGAGCATGTTTGCGTTTCCCGATAAAAATGGTAAATTAGAATTTGAATCAATGTACGCCAAACAACCATATTCGATCGTGTTCCGTACACAATCGATGCCGGTGAAAATCAAACAACAACATCAAACATTACCAGCCCCGGAAGTGGAGTTTGTACGCTCACAAGAGGAAGCACACAGAATCAAGCATGAAGTGATTCGACCGGTGATACAAGAAGTACATGAAATCATCCAACCATATCGTCGGGTGATTCAAGAAGTTCGACCCGTCATTGAAAATGTTCACACCATCGTGGCCAAAGGTGAACCAAGAGGCAGCGGAGGAGCTGGTGGTGGTGGCGGTTCCGGCCTCGGCGGTGGCCTGGGTCTCAAAGGCGCTGGAATCGGTCGAGGTGGTGGTGGTGGATATCCGGATAATCTGAGCGGAAGCTATAGTGAAAATCGCGCCGTCAAATTCATACAGATCAATGAACAAGAACAAACACAGCCAAGATCTACGCATTATCAACAACCGCAGCCAGCATCGACCGTACATCGGGAACCAATACATCCGCAGCAACAATTCCATCAAAGATCGTTTCGTTCACATTTGACGGAATCTTCGAGTTTAAGACCTAAATCTGGCCGATATTCATCAACACAACAACAGCGTAGATTTTAAAACGGATCCTACCCAAACGGAATCCCACCATTCTCTTTCTTGTCGTTCTCTCGCTGGCTCGCTCGCTTTTTCCTCTCTAGCCTCAATCATAATTTATAACGGATATGAAGAAGGAAATCAAGATGAAAAAAAAACAAAAAAAACTCAATGGCGCCCAACCATCATTATTATATTCTACCATCGCTTCCACATCCACAATGTTTGAATCCTGAAACCATTTTTTCTATTTTCAATTCGTTCTGAAAGCTCGAAAATAAAACCATATCCGTTCTCCACCAGCCACCATCTACACACAATTCAACATTCGTGCATTCAATTCATTCCATTCATCATGCGGACATTGACTCCTTTCTCTCTCTCTCTCCTTTCTTCTTCGGTCTTTGTGGTCATCCTTCGCGTGGTTTTTGCTTCTTCTTCTTCTTCTTCTTAATCTTATTATCTTCGTTGGTTGGTTCTTTTGTTCATGTGCGTGCGTATTTGTGTGTGATTTGTGTGTATCGTGGATCCTATCCAAGTATCCAGGATTCATGTGAATGGTCAAGTCAAGCTAATTATACACTCCTTTCGCACATTTATTGGAACGCGCCATTTAAAAACCTTATTCTTGTTCTCTATCTCAAAATACACACTTTCGCTGACAAAAAAAGCCAAGTTTTTCATACAAACACACACACACAAACACGCAGACTCACAATGACATACAAATATTTGCTACAATATGACATACATTTGCTACATTTGTATCGTTTTTTTTCTTGTAATAATTTGCCAATTTGATCAATTTTTGGTTTAACATTGATTTTTTTCTTCTTCTTCTACATTTTCTTCGCTATTTTTGCTCATCTTCTTGTCTCTCTTTTATTTTTCTTACACTTTTTGTATTATAAAAATCCGATAACTATAAATTCATTCAATCTAATAAAAAAAATTAAATAAAAAATATTCATTAATAACATTCCAGTGATTTGACTATTGAGCTCCATGCCAAGTAGATTTTTTAACATCTTGGAAATTAAAAAAACTACAATCTGATGCGATGCGGAAATTCCAAAGCAGAAGCACAAGGCAAGCGCGGTTAAAATACGTTAAAAATTTTAAAATTTTAGTATCAAACTTGGCCGATAGATGGAGCGACCGGCCCCAGTAATTTCTTTTGTAGTATTAACTAATTTTTTTGAAATTTGAATCCTAAAAAATGATGGATATATCCTTTCCTCTCACGCGATTGTGGACAGATGGATGAATCCTTTTTGGTTTCAGTAACCATATTACCATTTAACGATAATTATGATCATGATGATCATTATAAAAGCAATTAGATTTTGATGATTTCGCCAGCTCTTGTTTATGGATAGTGTCCATTATCGGAGATCAACAAGTATCCTGAATGTGAACTTTTGGAAGTTCAGGGCCAAAGTATGTCATTGTTATTATCTAATCTGGATAAACAGCAAACGAACAAGAAAAATCTTTGATCCAAGACATGGAAACAATTGGAACCACGTTTCCCAATGATGGTTCTAAATGGGGACCATGGTGTTGATTGAATTTTTCATATGGATTCACATTAAAATTCATTGAATATTAGAACTGTATGCGTTTCAAAAATGTAAAAACATTGCCATCATTTTTCTTGGTTCAATGATTAAATACAATTCACAATTGTTCATTTTTATTGCCAATAATTGAATGAAAAGATAACCGAATCATTGGAATGTAATATTTCATGATCTGATTACTTAGTTTAAAAGTTATGAATTTTCCAAAGTTTTCTTAATGTTTGCTCTCGATGATCGATTATCTATAAGCGTTATTGCGGATCATGCATCTTAATCTCGAACACACTTAAAGGGAGATCCAGAGAGATCATCATCAGATGCTATCAAAGAATCGAGGTGATTATGTGGAAATCGCTTCTTCATCTTGTTTTGCTTATCGGTTATCTTTGCAACAACATTCTATTTCTGTTTGTAGTACATAACCGCTTCTAGTTTTTTTCTCGATGAAAAACAGTGTCCATTGATTCCTTCAGTGAAGTATATTTGCAATGGTTCAGGTCAACATCATCCACATCAAACATGGTCGATTTCTTGTAATGATTTTTTTACTAATTTAGTGCCACAGACAGGTATGCACAGGTGCTCTCATCATCTGGGTGGTTGTTATTTTTAAATACAGAAATTAAAAGCTACTGCCATCATGGCAAGAAAAAAATTTCGATCTCTTGTCACTCGAAAAACCTAAAAAGTATGCGTTATAGTTATAGCTTAAGCTGCCGTATGGCCAGGATGGTCAAGATCCGAAATAAATTCATAAAACTAAAAGTAAGTAAAAGTTATTGGTTCAGTCCGTTTACCGAGAGTCTTTTTTTTGGCTTCGGTGATAAACTCCGAAGTCTGAACAAACATTCGCCAGTGCGATTTTAGAACAGGGGTGAGCAACCAATAGCCAATCAAACATTTTAGGGCGGCCCACCAAGCATTTTAGCTAAACAGGAGAAGAAGCTATATGCCTCTCTCTGATTGGTGCAGTGATGATTTTGACCCGATGACGATACACACTATAACACTATGTAAAGAGATCAGCTTTTACCAGTACTTTTCTGTGCATGTTAGACGCCTATTCGAACCGTTTTCCCCTCTGATTGGTCCATTGTGATGATTTGACCTGATGACGAGACACATTATAAACAGAAGAAAAAAGTGTATTCCCTTCTCTGATTGGTTCAATGTAATGATTTGAACTGATGACCAGGCCCACTATAAACAGGAAAAGAAGCTGTAATTAGGTTCTCCTGTTCAGAGATGTCGTCGTAGGTCAAGATTCTACACTAGTTCATGTGCGTCCCGCTAATTAATTTAAAAAATTCAAATTAACCTGTTGATTAAAAAGTTTGCTCACCCCTGTTGAAGAACATTCAGACTTGCGGATGATCATAATTAAGATCAGTTATGGTGGTGAATAGACAAAATCCCTGCGGACAAGTAGAGCAATTTCCCGAATAGATTGTAACGGCGGTAGTTTAGGCGAATTTCCCATTTGTCCACAAGTATATCTAGTGTGTTGGATACAATTGATTAGATTTTTTCCCGCCAAAGATTTTATTCTTCTTTTTTTTCGGCTTCAATTGAATTGAACTGATTTTGATTATCCGTACAGTTTTTTCCCCTTTCCCTCAACACTCTTCAACCATGTTATTTACTTTCGATCAGAAATGATCACGTTGGCGTAATCCAGGTGTGCGTGTGTGTGTCTGCAGGTTGTTGTTGTTGTTTTCATCTTAAACTGAAAGTTTTGATTTTAATTCTTGTTCAAGTATCTCTTGGCAAGTTGTCCAGGTATTTTCATTTGTGCACAAGTATAATGACTTCACTATTTAGGCCCCAATGGGATAATTTGATTTAAAACTCTCCCGAATGATGATGATAATGGTGGTGGTAATAATAATGATGATGATTTGATTTCATTTTGGAACTTTTCGCCCCAAAATGAAATGCTGTTCTGGCTCCGATTGGGCCGCACGAAATTTTTTGCCGAAATATTTCATTTTTCAAGAATAGGAAGTTTTCATCGCCAGCAACAACTTCAACAATGATCAAGAAAATGATGAATAGAGAACGAATTGTCATGGCAAACATTGGCGGGGCCCAATATCAGTGGCAAATTGACCAATTTTATTTGCCGTTTGGCTGGCCATCCCTGAAAAAACCAATCAAACAAAATTGAGCCCAGTAGATCCTGATTAATAGTCTGTTTTGCGCGTATTATAGTAATAAACAACTGCAGAAACAAATAGCTTTGAAAAAAAACAATAATGAGATCGTTTCCGCTGACATCCGCCAAACATCAAGATCTTTTAATAGATCAAGTACATTGATGATGTTCAAACATGATTATTTCAAAACCAATTTCTATGGGAAATCTATAGGAAAGTCAAAAGAACCTTATTTGAGGGAAAAATTAGGGTCATCTGATAACAAAAAGGTAATTTATATATTTTTCGGCAAAAAAAGCCGACATTCTGGAAACATTCTGATCAAAAGTGGGCATGTACACAGGCAGAAACAGTTATATTGGAAACTTTTAGGCTTCACAGTGAACGAAAAAAAGAGGAGGAGCTGAAGGAAGAAAAATACAACTGGGATGGCTATTACAATTCGAACCCCACCATTAAGACATTCATTTAGCTATACAATGTTAACCTCGTTGTGATGACTACAATTATGAACATAGCGTTTATAGAGCTGGCCTTTCTTATTAAACTCCTCCCTTGGGGAAAGACATTGATTGATTCTCATCCATATGAATTAGAGGAAAAAGACCAATGTTCCGGAGTTCAATGTTTGCACTCTCTCGAACGCACATATAGATCTGACCCTTAGATTTATCGAATTTAATTTTTTCTTCTTTTTTGTTGACCGATCCGAATATATTGATCCAGAAGACAATCTTAATCGTACACGTACAGTGTGAAAAATATTGGTCATCAAGTGTTTGTACACCGAAATCTCGGACAAACTCATTGAACTCGTTGATCAATCGATGATGATTGGTTATCGACCAATCAATCGTGGAACACCTACTCACTTGCTAACACTTGAACCCTTGAGAATTCTTTGGCCAAACAAACAAGCACAGGGCATCCACCGGACGTTTGGTGCAAGCGTTTTGAGTGGATTACTTCGAGAAAAAAATCCAATCAAACAACTAGACGATGATTGTGATGATAATTATGATGTTTAAAATTAAAATTTCAGAAGAAAAAAACAGATTACAAGAACACTTTGCTAGTGAACTAGTTCAGTCGGGAAACAAAAATACACACCCCCACATTAAGTAAAATTTTAAACACCGATCGACACCTTTTATCGAAAATCCAAACAGCCAGACAGATAAATAGCCCGGGTCTGGAAATCCGACCTGGAAAACAGTAACAACAGCAACAACATAAATATCTTTGGAACTTCGAAGAAATTCAATCCTTTTATTTTTATTTTAGAAACTAGACCAATGTGGCTTGTTTCTTGGGGTTGCCGAGCCATCCGAACATCATCCGCGGATGCAATATGATCCATATAGATCAATATCTTCAACTAGCTGTTTCCTGGACCAAAAAGGTCCATCCGGAGTTTCTTAACTGCAATGATTGAAACACTCAATTATTTTATTTTTGAAAATTTCATCAAAATAAATTACGATTTTGATGTTCCGGATCTAGATCAAATGATAATCTAAGCTGCAACACCAAGAACGCATCAATAATTGGTGATGATTTGTATTAGATGAAAGATATGGAAAATATTTTATAAAGGGAAATGACAATGAGAGCAAGAAAATTTGCCACGAACAAGCATGTCAATCATCAACATCGTCATGTGGATCGATTCGGAACCCATAATTGATTGATTGATTGGTCGATCGTTCGGTTGGTTGATTGATTGATTGATTGATTGATTGTTTGATACACTTTTTTCAAAAAGCCGATTGATGATTTGTGATTCGATGGCGTGATGCCCAGGCAAAATCATCAACCCGGATATCAACCAGATTGAATTATAATGGTAATTATTAGATCCAAATTTGATGGACTATTCGATAATGTTTCAAATCAACCTTTATGGTTTTCTGTTGATTGAAAAGCGCGAATCAAATCAACAGCTATTATCCTTGATCACCATTATCATAAGTATTGTTGTTGAAATCTTTTAATAACCAACATTAACTTGATGAGGCTAAATTGTTGGATAACATGAGTGATACATTCTAAGAAGAAGAAAAAGTCGCATCCACCATGAAACGGTAACGTTTCAAAGGTGTTTCTCCCAATCCCAATGGATACCGGATGTCGATGACCAATCATCGACATCGTTTACGATTACATTTCTGGTCTGCTATAGAAATTTCTGCAAAAATCAGGTTATCAGCGTTGAAAATTAATTAGGTTTTTCTATTTGTTTCAGTTTGAACAAAATTTGAATAATTAACCGGATTTTCTTTTCTTTTTCAAATTCAATTTAATCCCATTTCCGATTTTTTTGTGCTACGGTTCACTTTCGTTCAGTCATTTTGAAACGTCCGAAAAACTTTCCTCGGGTTTAGATTGTTGCCGTTATCATGAGCACAGTGATCAATCAAATGAAGCAAAAAACGGTCTACTTTGGATGTGCTTTAATTTTTTTTCCTTTTTGGTTTGAGCCAATACTTTGAAAACACTTTTTTCTCGGAGGAGTAACCGTAAATCTTATTCCAAGATTTAATCATTTTACTTTTTTCGAAAAAAAATCAGTAAAAACATCAAACCAAAAGCTGGTTTCTGGCTAGCATGGCATTTTTTCTCGGGGAAATCCTCAAACCTTCAAAGCTTGGGGGCTTTTTGAAGGTAGCCCAAAAAACGCTTTTTCGCGTGTAGATCAAGATTGAATCCAAGCTTCCCATGGGTCTCATGAAAGCGACAAAAATTGCTAAAGTTTCTGCTCATTTTGTTTTTCTCGATGCGCTGAAGAAGCTACTCTTTGACATCAACCAGAACGAATATCACGAAGATCTTGAAACACCAGCTAGCTCGAACTATTTTTGAATATTTGGACATTTGAACACACAAGGGTGACGACCGCGACAAGGCGTCGAATTAAAAGAAAGAGCAATGTGTCAAACGCCTTTCAAATTTGAATCGATTCGTCCTTTCTGTTATTGCCGCAATCAGCAACCTGTTGATGAAAAAGGAAGTCCCATCTTGTTTTCAGCATATTCAAGTGTAGCTATTTGAAATTCATTTTACTACGTATCAGGCTTTTACATCTCAATTGCTTTTATTTCGATTATGTTTGTTTCAAACATTCGCAAGTTTATGCAAACAAATTCGGGGCAAAAAATACATAATTCTTAATAAACAAATATAATAACAAAGCAAAGCAAATTGTAGCATTTAAAAATTTGCATAAAATAAGAGGATGGTCCAGAACTCATTTCATGCTGTAGCGCAGGGCTGAGCAACCTTTTAGTGCTCATTCAATGAATGGGCGGATTTAAATTTTAAAATTGTTTGGCTGGCCTGCACATCAAGTAGTACGATCTACGACTGTCATGAACAGGAAAGCAGAAACACAGCCTCTTTTGCTGTTTATAGTGGGTCTCGTCATCAGATCGAATCATCACAATGGACCAATCAGAGGGGAAAACGGTTGTTATAGGCGTCAAACATGCACAGACAAGTACTGGTTAAAGCTGATCTCTTTCCATAGTGTGACAGTGTGTATCGTCATCGGGTCAAATCATCACAATGAACCAATAAGAGAGGGGAATATAGCTTGGTCTCTTGTTTAGCAATGCTTGGTGGGCCGCACTAAAATGTTTGATTGGCTATTGGTTGCTCACCCCTGTTGTAGCGTTTGAGTTTTGAATTATGTCCAAATCCTATGCGCGCGCTTTTCTGGATAGCTCCACCCCTAATCAATTAATTTCAAATCCGTATTTATGGGACATTTATGGTTTTTTCTACGATTATTTGTTTCCAAAACTTCCATGCTTATTAAGTCATGTTCTATTCGAAGCGATAATCACATTGGTTTCAAAAATCCTAAAAATCTCCTGTCCTGAAAATCATAATCTTCTGACCGGATACATGAATTAAAAGAAGCGGAAAAAAGTGAAAGCACAATCTGTCCGTGTGGCCGTCTGTAAGTGCTGTTCGAAAATGGCCGAAAGGCAATCAAATCAAATCTGATCATTCCTCAGGTAAATCATACACGAACATTGGTGTGTTGGGCATAATTAACAGAAGCAGAGAAAATGAGAAAGAGAGATATGCGAATGAAGATCCAGGTGAATCTCTTAAGGATGTGTGAACAAGAACATAGAGAGGGATAGAAAAGGAGAGAGGGGCGTTTAAGCATTACAGTTGTTCAAAAGCGAGAATGGGCTATAATGCGTATCCAAAAATAATCCATTTTACACACATAATAAATCGATAAAAATATCAAAAATTCAAATACATTTCCAAATACTTTGTTGGCAAAATTCAAATTCCGAAACATATCTGATCATCATTTGAATAAATATGGCGCCTGGTCCATTTAACGGCCTCCACACATTCCGTGCATGTTGATTTTGCAAATTTAGAAGCAAATCTTTTTCTCTTAAACCATCTTCTTCTTCATTTTCGCGATTGCTTCGATTGGTTCTTGGGCATTTTGCGTGTTCGGAAAATCATTTTATTTTTGTTTTCGTTTTTCATTCATTACAATACGGATTATGTATTTAATATGAATTGGGATGTTTTTCTCTTCTATTCGCGGCAGTTTTATTGGCTCTGCAAACAAGCGTTAATCTAATTCCAAATGATAACACGGTGGTGGTTAGGCTGGATGAAAGAAATAAAGAAGAAATTGTAGGAACAAGCCCAACCGATCATTACATCTAGTTCCAAAATTTAATAGCAACAAGTAGAGCACTGGAGAAAAAGTTAAGATTAATACCATAGGTATTTGACTGATAGTGAAATCAAAATGGAAAACTACACGCAAAACTGTCCCAGTGTCCCTATATTGGGCCGAAAGGTTTTCGTCTTTTCATCTTCATAATCATCAAATCAACATGAAAATCATGAAAATCTCTTCGTCGAAGAAAAAAATTGCCGCTTTTTAGAACAAATCAACTCAAAAGCTACTTATTTAATATCTGTGTTTGAAATTCGTTTCTTACTTTCATTTCAACCTGCATATTACTGATTTTACTTTCAATTATAGACAGGTAAACTAGCGTCGAATCTTGCTACTCTTACGTTCGCCTAGCTTGCCTTACCATCCACATCTCTTTTTTTCATCTTTATCGTGGATGGTTCGCTTTGCGTGTATGTGTATGCTGTCTCTTTGAAAGTCCTGCAAAAGTGGCTACCCGGTTGCTGGAACATCCAAACGGTGGCGAAAAAAAGGGCGCCATTCGAAAATCCTCTATATAAAGACATCAAATTTTTATTATTTGGTTCATTCGTTTGATGCTTGATTTTATAAGTTTCGTGAGGATTTTTTTGTCGGAAAAAGTGCGTTCCAATTATTTGAAATAATTTCATAATTTCGCTTGGTGTTTATTGATTGATTGATTGTTTGTGTGCTTTTGTCTGATGCTAAAAGAGGAATTTCTCATTTTATGATAATTTTTTCTCTTTTTTAATTTTTATCATCATCACAGTCACTTGTCTTGCAGTAAAACCCAGAATTCAAAAAAAACACAACCCATAATGTTCTTGTTCAAAGTAAGCTTCCCTGCATTGCATTTTTTTGAAAAATTCCCTTATTTTCGTTCTAAAAACTTCAATGTCCCGTTTTTCCATTGATTTTATTTTGAATCAATTAGACATTGTCTTTGGTGGCCTTGACATTGTTGGCATCACCATCCATTGAAGCCAAAGAATATTTGAGTTCTTTGAACGATGCTGTCGCCTCATATTTGTCCGTACCCACGGCTGTGGCTGCTGCACCGTTGGAGGCAACACAATTGCTACAAGCTCAACCTACATCTGGTTCATATCAGATGATTGGCTCTATACCAGAATATGTTCAATCAGCACCGAGCTATCATCAGCAAGGTCCAGCTCAAGTGTCCGCTGCGGTACAAACGAAACGAACTGTTGAGATCAAACCAATCATGCTACAATCGGATCCGGTCGAACCACATATTGTCGATGTTGAGGCTAGCTTTCAACCAGTCCAAGTTGTTTTCCGTTCATCATCTAGTCCAGTGATGGTTCAACAGATTCACACACCAGCTCAACCAATACAAGTGGAACCAACTCAATCAGAAGATGCTCCACATCGTGTCCAACATCAAGTGATGAGACCGGTGATCCAAGAAATCCGTGAAATCATTCAACCTTACAGACGTGTGCTGCAAGAGATCCGCCCAGTTCTTGAAGAAGTACGAACCATTGTTGCTAAAGCTGAAGGAGGCGGTGCGGGAGGTATCGGAGGAGGAGCTGGTGCAGGCGCAGGTGGTCTGATTGCTGGCGGTGGCGGTGCTGGCGGCGGTGGAGCAGGAAACTATGGTGGCCCACAAGGCGGAATTTTGTTGGCTTCAGATGCATATGGCGGCGCTGCAGCTGGAAGCTCCGAAAGAGGATCCTATCTTCGTCCAGAACGTAAACACTACAGCCGAAGATCTGGTCCACCCAAAGGAAAAATGTACACCGATCGTGCTAGATCTTGAAAAGTCAATTCAAAAAATGGAGAAAAATCCATCCATTTGATTCGATCTTTTCAAAACCAAGTTAAACCTTCTTTCATCTTCCTCTCTCTCACTCTTTGTAAATATAGATTTTATCTATTGGTTTTTGAATGCCAAAGTCTTTTTTTTCACGTTTTTGTTGTCACATACCTGAAACCGACACACACACACACACATACTTACAAATTCCTGATTTTTTTCTCTACCTTTCTATCCAAAATGTTGATTCTCACCATTTAGGACCATCTCTCAATTCAATCAACAACACTCACCCGAACACCTTTCATTTTTTTTTGAAAATGGCTTGAAAATATGCAATTTTCGGCCAATCATAAATCATAATAATAATAATAATAATAATTGTAGTAATTTAATCAGGTGGAAAAAAATCCAAAAGTTGAAAATCGTTTCAGATGTTTTGAGTGATGACCGGTATAAACTAGTAGATTTGGCGATGCCTCGGCGAAAAACCCCTCACTGTTTTTTGCGATTGTCCAGTTTTCGCGTTTTTTCACTTTTTTTCAAACCCGATAGCCTCGATTTCAAAAATGAACTAACTTTTCGCCTGGGACTGGAGGTTGAAAATTTAGATTTGGTTACACTGGTTGTCAATGAGCTATCAACTTTGTTAGTTTTTTCAAGGCCGGAAGTGGCTCGAAGTGTTTGAGAGGATTTGATCGATTGGCTCAGTGTGGATGATGGCATAAGTGATGGCACTTTTTTGGCCATTTGTTTGCTAGTATGGGCGGCTAATAAATTCTTGGTATCCTCTAAACTTTTTGGCTCTTGGCTTTCCGATAGTTCCGATTGTAGTTTGGGGGTGCTCGGAGTTTTCGCTGATTGTGAGGTCTTCACTTGATTTGTTGGCAATTTTTCCCTAATGTGAATATTGAACACCACTGATTTTGGTGCATCAACAATGACAGTTGGTGTTGGTTGGACCACCTTTTTTACGGATTCTGGTTGTTTTCCCGGAGGAATGAGAGATTGGGGAGTGTCGGGAGAAACAGGAGAAGCGGGAGACATGGGAGAATCAGGAGAGTCAGGAGAAACTGGCTCAGATTGCTGTGTTTTTTCCGAAGTAGGAGTGTACGATGATGACAATGATGAGGAGGCGGACTTTGGCAATGTTTTAGGCAATTGAGGCTTTTGATTGGACGCTTGTTCTTTGGCTAGTAATCTTTTGAATAGACTCTTTTTCACAGGCTTTTTTGGTGGGCTGATATTTGGACCGCCACTGCTCAATGTGGTGTCACTTCTAGAGGTGTTCTATATAGTAAAAAAGAAAAAAGGGGAGGGACAAATAAAATAGGACAACCCATCCAAAACGATCTGTACTAACGTCAAGCTTGACAAAATGGTTGATGAAAAATTTACACAAGAACGTTGTGCAGCGATGGCCAACTAAGAATACTAATGTATTGAAAAGAAATCCAGTGACTCTATGTTTCCAATGACCATAGGTACTGCTTTCAATGCCCAAAGCTAACAGTGAACTATAGGTAACACTGTTGGCACTGACCTCCCAGACCGATTCTCTAAGATTGGCTGATTTGCTATCCGTTGCTACAAAACATGGTTTGATTGTTTGTAAGTAAAGAGGTTCATCAAAATAGATCTCGGCTGCCACAATCTCGGTCATTGTATGGATGTACGATTTTGCTATTGGTTACATAGCATGAATTTGATATGAAAATAATTCATCTGAACCAGGAAAAAAGTTTCTCACCTGCAGAAAATGTTGAATAATACGGAAAACGGAAATCTCCACTTTGTGAACCAACATTGATTATAATACCATGATCTTGTTGCATGAATTTTGGCAACAACATATCCATCATCAGTGTTGGAGCCATTATATTGATCATGATCGAATCTTTTTTGGATTGTGTGGAAATCTCATGGAATTTCAATGGTTCTGGACAATAGCTAGCACAATTGCAAAGAACCGTTATTCCTTTGACTGAATCCAATCGTTGTTTGATAGTATCGAATGATTCCATTCGGGTGAAATCAGACTGAATCTTGATGCATTGTTTAAGTGTATCGCATCTCATACGTAATTTCTTTTCTAATCTGTCTAATCGTCGAGAATCTTTTGCAATCAGTATCAAATTATAGCCCATCAAAGCGAATTCACATGCAAATTCTCGACCAAGCACACCAGTTGCACCGGTTATTACTGCATATTGAGGTTCGGTTGGAGTAAAACATGGACCGAAACCTAATTCGCGTCTAACATAACTGTAACCCAAAGCCAATGCTCCGTATACTAATTTGAGGAAAATTATTGTAGTACATAACACGATGATAAAATGTAGTAACTCCATTTATGATCAGGAATTTGTCGGATTCTTTGTTTCTTTATTCTTCAGGCGCCAATTCAATTCAATTTATCAATGAAGGTGAACACACACTTTTTATCAATGGTACAAGAGGACCTGAATAAAATTACCTGATGTTCCATTGAACATCAACTTAAATATGTTCCAAAAGCAATGAATCGAACAAATAAAATCGAATTTTGTATTTTATTCAATTGTGACTCGAATTTTTTTTTGGAAAATAATTTACACAAAAAAGCAAGAAAATGGGAATTAAAAAATCGAGAGGAAAAATTGAAATAAATCTAAGATAATTGAGAATTCTATTCGATTTTCGTGGCGGGAAAATAAAAATTTAAAAATTTATGGCATAAAAGTATGTACATGTGCATGAGTACGATGATTAAATCGATATTGCAAATTTAAATAAAGCATAATTTAAAGTTCAATAATCTGGATGAAAACGATGAATGATAGCTCGAGCAATAAACCATTGAGAAATGGGGATTCCGCTATCATGCATCATATTTTTGTCCGACCATTATCCGAATGAATTGGTGCATTGAAAGAGAACGCAAAATCGACCAAAATTCGTTTGTCTGGTTGTTGGCACCGATGTTCGTTGTCTGGATCATCTCCCGAAAATTGCCAAAGAGAATGTGGAAGAAAGAAAAATTTGCTTTCGCAGACCAAACATAATCTCGCAAGCAGTGTAAAACAAAAACGTTAAGCTCCGCACCAATGATGTCAGGCTGGGAGGTATTCGTTTGATCGATTGAGAACTAGACGGGAATGTGTGTGCGTGTGTATGTGTCTTAGGATGATTCCTGAAATTTTTGGACTTCTGATACCACCACAACCACCACCACCATCATTATAATCATCAGCACCACCAGGACACACACACACATTCAACCAGAATTCAAAATTTACATTTCGCTTCCTTCTTGTCCTGATTGTTGTTTGTTTTTCTTTAAAAAATTTGTTTTTGCGCTTTTTCGATCGAATGACATGTATATGGATTCTCGCAAATTACAGCTACGGCAGCAATAGCTACAACAACATCTATTCTTTGGTTTGACACTTTACTTCGACACAACTCTCGCTTGGTCGATATGCCCACAGATCATCATTATCATAATTATAATCATCGCTGTTGCTGTTGTTGTTGCTGCAATGAAGCTTGCGAAGCTTTACAATCAATCAAACGTTTTGCATGGTCAAATTCATCTTCATCATTATTATCAGATGATATTTTGGGTTTCAGTCGATTTTTCATCATCATCATATTATTATTATCATGGTGATCCTCATTTATATATTTTAAATCAAATTGTGCAAGAAATTGTTTAAACTCGTTTTGATCACGAAATGATAATTCTTTGAGCAAAAAAGACAACGGTATTGTTGGTCGATATCTAATTTTTCGTAAAATATACAGAAGAAGGATTAGAAATTTAAACATGAATAAATTAGTTATTTAAGTAAAAAATTAATTTTTTTCGGCATATCATCTTGGATCGACTTATAATTAGTCGAATATGTAATTATCCTTATAATATATATTAACATGATGATGCGCTTTTCTTAATTTCTAGCAATCTATCATTCCTAGTTTGTGTGTTGTTTTAAGTTACCGAAAGCAAAGAACAATGCTTTGTTTTTTAACCACGAATTTTTACCTGAAACACGCATGCACAGGCGCGAATTTGAATATGAATGAATGTTTGTGATTTTAAATTAAATAATATAGAAAACACCAGGAAAGGAGATAAGGGACAGGATGGAAAGGATTGAAAATTCAAGTAATGATAATACATACGACTTAATAATGATCATCAATGCACATTTACGTTCTCTTTCAATGAACCAATCCATCAGATAGCCAGACATTTTTGGTGCATTCACATACAGTTGAAATAATTGATGATAAAATTTCAATGACCACGCATTACGTACACGTAACGCGTGTCTTATTACCTCATCTTGTTTATCATTTATACTTAGTTCATGCAGAATGTTTTGTAGATCTAGTTGCCAAGACAAAAAAATTAAGTTAGTACATTATAGAACATCATTTTTACGGGCACATACCGCTTTCATTTTTAGCATAAACACCATATAGAATCAAGTAACCAGTAAACTCGCAACGATTTGGACATTTGCCCACATCCTTCTCTCTATACAAAACTTTTAATTGACTTTGACATTGATTGAATTCACTATGATCACCCTGGAAACAGAATTCAAATCAAAATAATTGAAATTCTGGCCTAAATGAACATGAATTACCTTTTCCAATGCAATTCTTGCATGTGTTTCATACACTTCTACCGTAAACTCGTTGCGAATACATTGGACAGTAATATCTTGCCGAATGGATTTAAGTTGATCACAGACATAATTATAATCACGTGTTTGTTTCCATTTATCTTTCACCATCTGCAAGGACTTACGTAAAACCTCAATCGGACGAACAGTTGATGCATCCGGTGCTTGTGTTAATCTTAGATAACATTTCTCCAAATTACTACTGGTACCAACAATGTTCTCAATTGTTGATAGATCAAAATCAGTATCACCATTCTCATAGTAGTTATTAGAATATGATATTGGTAATGGTTGATTAAAATTCAGCCTACTTTGCAAACTATTATTATTACGTAAATTTTTAGAAAATTTTAACTCTTTTGTTTGTATGGTTGAATCTTTTTGCTGTTGATTTTCTTCATTAAATCTGGCTTTACGCTTAGCAACCTTTTCTTGGCTAAAAACATCGGTGGGACGATTATTGATAGATGAATTATCGTCCAGATTCATTTGGAATTTAAAATTCCTTTTATTTTTCTTAGCAGCATTTTTACCGCCACGCTTACGTTTTTTTCCACTGCCCATTTTTTGATTGCTATTATCTACTAGCGGCATATAGTCATCCTGTGGATATTCTCGATCAGATTCATCTGAATAATAATTATTGTTCGTTTTGCTGCTGTTTACAAGAAAAAAAATTCTTATTAACAGAACAAAAAACATTTGGAAAACAAACCTTTTCTTATTTTTCTTGGCTTTGGATTGTTGTTTATCCGAATCATCACTTAACCGCTTACCGTAGGATCTATCCATATCTGGATTACATTTTTCATCTACTGTGTTGGGAAAGAATTTATTATACAGAGAATTTTGTTGCTGTCTTTTTTGTTCAAAATTGTCATCATTATCGGTGCTGCTGGCCGACATTGTGTTGGAAAACATTTTTTGAGAAGATTGCTTCGCATTTAGCTGTTGTTTCTTTTGATTATTCTTGTTAGGAATGCTGGTAAAAACTTTGTTCAACACTGGTAGTGGTTCATTTTTCCAATCTTTTGTATGCAGAGTTCCATCCTTCAGGGCTAATGTTAATTTTCCTTTCAATATAATCTCAATACGATCCTTGTCCAGGTCATTATCGGACAAGGAAAAAGCTCTATTCACGTAATCCTGTAACTCTGGTGCAAAATCATTTTTGTTGCTCGTCGATGTATTTTTATCCGATGGTAAAGATGATGCTCCTAATGGTTTGAAACTACCTAAATTTTGTTGATTTTTAGTGATCTGGTTGTTATCGGTGTTATACGTTTCCTTTTGAGGCGAAGATCCAAGCAATCTGGATGATTTTGATGGCATTTGTTGTTGTTGTGGTTGAAACTTAAAACGTATTAAACCATTTTGATTATTACTTTTCGAATTATTAAACATGGTATTCATGGTGGTTGTTGATTGTGGTTGGGAAATCTTCAAAGGATCTAAACCAGGTTGTGATGGAGCCATGTTTCCTTTTGTTGTTGGATTGCTGTTAAAAGAATTTGGTAAGTTCTGCCCTGATTGTCCTGGCTGTACCATCGAAGATGGTGGTGGTGGCAATTGTTGGTGTTGTTGTTGAGATGGCTGCGACGGCGGCGGTGGTGGTGGTGGCGGCGGTTGTGCTAATATGGGGGCAATATGTTGATTTTGATGACTAATTGAATTAGAATATGTTGACGGATCATAACCTTGCCAAGGTGTCGGCGGTTGTTGTGTTTGAGAAAATTGTGGTTGATAATGAGTGTAATACGGAGAACTAAAAAATATTTTGGATATCAAGGCTGTTAAAAAGTCAATTTCATGCCAAAAATGTAAAAAAAACTAACCTGTAAACATTGGACCAATCATAATAAGCCGATGCTTGAGTTGCTGGCTGATTATAGCTAGCTGAAGCAACGGATGTTCCTTGAACCTTGGCCAAAGATTCCCGTGCTTTAATCCAGGCTTCTGGTTCCATTACTGATGATATTTTAATTAAATCTAGATTTGGGTGTGTATGTGTATGTTTCTCCTTTGACAGTTGTGTTTAAAATGAAATTTGCAAAGAGATATTTGCCCTCTCACCCGAATGAAGCACTAAATAGAAATGATGAAAAAAATGAGGTGTTGGCGCAAACAAAAATGGAGTGAGATTTTTGTTGATGGTGAAAAAAATCTTCGAAAATACAGCTCAATAATTGGGGGAAATTAAAACCTTAGTGACTTGTTTTCGATAATTCAATTGCATTAAAATGAACGAATAAACAACCAAAACACCAACTGCCCAAATGAGCACACACGCACAATGATACGCACAATGGCCAAAATCAACTTGATTTCAGCGCCATCTCTTAAAACTGCTAAATTTTATTTGTTTTCAGATTTTAGATGGCGCTTAAAGTGTTTCAACAAATGCTTGAGTGAACAGCGACAACAACAACAACAACAACAAAGACTGGTTTTTTTTTTAGATTTTTGAAATGGAAAAAAGTCCAACGTGTCTTCGGAAACAACAACAAGAAAATGAAACGGGGTTCCTTTGTGTTTTGTCTGCATTGAATCGTTTCTTCGAAACATAAGTGGATTATGATGACGATGACACTTTCAATCATCAACCATATCCTATTCAATTACATTAATTGCAATAATTATTTTGTCATGCATGCAAATTTTTGCATTTTGGTATTCGAGGCAGCGATTTCTTCATAATTTTTACCGACAACCATTATTTTGTGGCGCAAGACAAACCGTTCAAGTTTGAATAACCATCAAACATTTGCACAACAATGTTGTTCTACAATATTTGCATCAATATTTTCTATCTGAATCATGTTTTAATGGAGAACATTAAAATAATTTATCGTTTTGTGATCGATTTTATTCGTACTTTCTACTTGCATCAAGCATACCGTTTCAGAAATGGTATTGTATTCTCTTCTAATCGATGACCAACCAAAACCGGTAAACGTTTGTCCATTTTCCTCGACCGAAAACAAAACTGATTTTGTGAATTTTTCTGTTAGTAATTCAATAATTTGGCGCCCTAATAAAACAAAATTTAAAAAAAATACTGCTACGCCGCCTATGCGCGGCATATGCATTTGAACCAGGAAAAAATTATATTGCCCCTACCAAACTGATTGGCGCCCAGTTTTCATACTTTTCGACGATGCGCATCGATAAAACAGAATGAAAATATCACTATTGCTATCACTGCGGTAATTTTTTTTCATGGATAATTTGAATTTGGATGAAATTATGATCATGATGATGTAATAACAACAATAATGACATAGAAAAAAGAAAAATTCGAAACCACAAAAATAGAGAGAAAATGCGGCGTCATGATCAAAATGTGCGCCACCAGACTAGTGCTGCTTGCTGCTATATTTTTTCAGTAAATAAAAACAATACGACTTGTAACCGAGTCGACAATATAAAGAAGCATACATTTACGTTAAACACAATGATCATGATCATGATCATCTGTGCAATATAGTTTGTCATTCAGTCGCTAACTTTCTGTATTTTTCTAGAACTTGGTAGAAAACCAGCATTTTCGCTGCATAACATAACGGTTTTGTCTGTTTAAATGCCATTGCTGCAGTCTCTATCTGTGTTTATTGGTCTTGGCGCGTTTGTTGGCCGCATTCAAACAAGCTCGCCAACATCTGATGAGTTTTATTTGCCATCGAAATAAACTGAAAATGATTGCCCAAAACAAGAAGAAAGCGACAGAAAGAAACAATTGAATTTTTCCAATTCAAGATATTTGGATGTTTGTGTCGACGTAAAAAAACCATCTTGAATAAAAGTAAATATCATCGCATATTTCAATTTCATTTCACGGTGACCTCCAAAATATTTGTGAATGAATGAAACAGTGAACACGGTAACAGCAGCAAAATATCCACCATTCTCTGCCACAACCCATCCTCTCAAGATTTATTATTAGTATAATAATAATAAGAAAGGTGTATAGAGTGTATCATTCCCTTTCTGGCTCTCTCCCTCTCTTTGTAAATTATTAATTGGAATGCGGCAAAATTATTCATCTAAAGAGTGGATGTTGTTGTGAACAAACATACGTTCTTTATATCCGTGATTACGTTGTTGTTGTCGAAGATCTTTTTGTTATCGCTGCACTAATACCAACCTATTTGCAGCTTTATGATTGCGTTTGAAGAAGCAAACAAAAAGAAAGTAAGAATAATTACAATTTACAACTTGTATCGAGATCATCATCATCGCCATCGCTAGATATTCCTACGCTACGCCTAAAATATCCCTCCACTTTCAACCTTCAATCAATTGTTAACAATCAACAATTTGTCTAGCTTGCGATTCAATCGATGCCAATACACCCGAACCATCAACATCAATATTGTTTCTAGTGTGTTTGTGTTAATATTCATATCAATTGTTCTTGATTGTTCTAGAAGAAGATTAAATAAAAGACCATTCTCTTATAGTGTTCAAGCTTTTATCATCTAGCTGCTACCATTACTTGAAAAGTGTTAGCCAAAAAAAGATTCTCTCTCAACTCTAACCATACCATACCAAGACTACCAAGGATATACGTACAAGAAGGAGAGAGGAAAGTAAGGAAAAAATCCATTTATCAAAGAATAACGATGAGAAAAAGAATCTTCAGATTTTGATTGCACAGCTACCACAACCAGCGCCATATAACTGCTATCACAACAATACTACCAACGCCAAAATTTTCTCCAGGCTTGTTTCGGTGTGGTGAGTGTGTGTCGTCGTGTGTCTGTTTCATTATTGTTGCGTATTTTTTTTTGATGTTCTTTAATCCTACACATTTCTGAACAAAAATCAAAGCCAGTTTCGAATTAGGAATCGCTTTGTCTTGGTTATTCTGTTGAAAAAACTGCGAAAAAAAGACGTCGTTAAATTGACCACTAGCAATTCTGCCCACTACAAACATTATCATCATGAGCAATAATAATAATCATCATCATCATTTTAATCAAAGTGATCGTAGTTCAATTGAAGATTTTTTCAACAATCCAACCATTCAGCAGCATTTTGAATCTTTTCCTAGATCCAGAAGAAACATGTATGAACCATCACAACAGCAGCAACAACAACAACAACCAGCAGCAGCAGCCGCTACCGGTTCTCCAGCTGTAAGTTCATTATAAGAAAACATGAATCCATTTTTTGGTGTTTATTCTTTCAAATGTTCATTTTCATTTATCGTTTCCGAAGGATTTCGCCCAAAATCAACATGATCCCATGTTGAATCATCGTGCACCATTCGATCATCATTTTGGTGATGATCATGAATTTCCTTTTCATGGACCGAATTCATTGAGACAACGCTTTAAGGATAGATTTTTCCAAGGCCATGATTATCATGATGGTCCTGGTTTTTACGATGCAAGCAATGTGAATGATCCTGCTTCCGGCCAACAACCGCAATCAAATAGACCAGAGCCAAAGGTTTATAATATACCGATTAAAGTAGAACCAAGAATTGGTGGATCATCCAGAGATGCATCGCCGAAACCGCCAAATTTTAATCATCCAACCGAGCCATTAGTTGGTCAACAGCATTCTCCCGAACAGCAACAGCAAAGGCAGAGTACACAATCGATGCCATTCAGAAATCCGTATGCAAATCAATATCAACAAACACAAGTACCATTATCAAACCAACAGCCAGCAGCAAATGGTGGTCCTCCTCCTGCTCGGGTTGTTCCAATTCAGATAACTAAATCATCGTCGACACCATTGACCACAGCCCAACAACAAAGACAGCCGAAGATGGAGCAAGAGCAACACCAACAGAAAATCAACGAATCGTTATCAGATGCGGCCATTGCTGATCCAAATCAAGTGTATCCGATGAGCTATGATCCACCATCAAGTCTTAGAGTAGATGACATTAATGTTAAAGTTCCTGATGTGGTTGCGATGTCTTATGAACCACCAGTTGCTAAAAAACAATCCAGCAATATGGCCAATTCTCAAGCACAACCAAATCAAGAAGCAGCATTGACTGGGCATAATTCAGATTCGAATTCAAAAACTGTTGGTCCAACAATAGTACAATATCAAGGTGATGAAAGACAGAATAATTCCGAAAAACCCGAACAACCAGATCAAAAACAAGAGACACCGTATGATTATGTTAAAGAAATTCTTGATGATCTTAGCGTTTGGGAAGCCCAGGTCAATGAATGTCAGGCAACATCGCCAGAAGACAAAGGATATAAATGGTTGGATGAAATGTTAACACTTTGCGTATTGCGTTTAGATTGCATCAATATTGATGGCGACGAAGGGCTTAGAAAATACCGTAAACAAGCTATCAATGAAGTGAACAGGGTGGTCAATCTATTGGAATCAAAGCTTCGCCCTAAAGATGGTGAGGATAGACAAACCAATAATGATGATCAAACGCCGCCGCCACCATCGTCTTCCAATGATGAACCAAAGACAAAAGATTCGAAAAAGAAAGATTCAAAGAAAAAAGATGGTGGTAAATTTTTATCATTCTTCAAGAATAATAAACAGCAGAATACTAATAATGATGATGGTGATCCACCAAAAACTGATACTGATCCGAATAATAATGACTTGAAATCGACCGAATTGCAGCAAGGTGGTGTTCCCAATCAAAACAACATCACTGGTGCCATTAATAATAACCAAAATGCCATCATTGGCCGTGAAACTGAAGTTTAAAATGTTGATTTTTTATCGTTCGACAATATCAATATCTGGCAATTTCGAAAATTATCTATTGCCAATAAATTTAATGTAATCTTTTTTTTGCTGTTGGTCAATCCATTCACTGTGAAATTTATGGGAAAATTAAATCTTGTGTCTGAATTGATGTTAATTGTAAAAATTATTTTTTAAAAATGTATCTGAATTTTTCCTGTTCTTAATCAAACATTAAAAATATATATTTGTCAAACCTTGAAAACACACTTTTTTGATGGATTGGCCATGAGAGAATCGTTCCGTATAATTGGCTTTCGACGCCCACACTCACCGTTTCGGTTTGAAAGCGTGTATGTTTCAGATCATGTTGGTAATATAAAATCATCTTGTACAAACACAGCAACAACGATGCAATCGAAAAACTAATTTCAAGATATCAAGGAGCTGATCGACTCGATGAAAAATTAGCAGAATAGAATTATATTAGATTATTTTTTGTTAGGAATTATGTTCTAGGAGTTTGTTGAATGGTGAATGAATAAATGATCATCAATGAAGATTTAAAAAAAATGCCAAATGTTTCAAAAAGCGTATCGTCTTCTTTTGTTGCCAGACATAGGGGCAACAGGCTTGTCAACCACTCCAAATCTTTCAAGCCGTTTTTTGATGCTTTCCGGAAGTTGCTTGCTGGTTGGTTTGATCAAATTTGAAGATGCACTTTTACTATTATTATTACTGCTGGCGACAGAACCAAAACGATCTTTACGTCGCTCTAGACGTTCTTGTACATCCAATGATTTGGCTTTGTTACTGACCACCTCACCAAACCTCTGAACACGTTGTAGCAGTTTACCATCTTCACTTGTTTCAGGTGTCTGAAGATCAACACAAAAATAACAACCAATATCACCGAAAAATCCAACCAACAATCAAATACAACAAACCTTTCCAACAATACCGAATCTCTCGGCGCGATTTGTCAATTTTGGATCAGCAAACTTGATCATTCTTAATTGTTTACGTTCTTCTGTCGTCATGATGGCTGTTTTGGCAGTGTTAGCCAATTGCTTTGATGACGGTACATTTTTGGTAGTTTTCGCAGATTCTGCTGACGTTGTCGTTTTTGATGCTGTTTGTAAGCTATCACCGCCAGCATTATTAATCGATCGATTGACGGTGTTAGTATGGGTGATTGAATTTTTGAGTGTGGCGGATTTGATCGCAATAGTTGAAGTTTCACTATTGGTTTCGTTTAACAGTAAATCTTCATTTTGAATCAAAGAATCATCGACTTGTTTCATAGATGGTGTTTCATCATCATCATCATCACCCAAGATTGCCTCTTCATCAATCGGAATCGGATTCTTGATGCTAGTGTTTACTGTTCCAACAGTTATATTTTGATTCAATTTGTTTGTGGTTGTAGATGATTCATTCAACATGGCATTTCCTAATCTTTGGACTAGATCACTTTTATTGCCAACGATCGAAAGGCCTCTTTGTTTGAGATGCTGTTTCAGATCGGCAACCTTTAGCACGAAGATCAAGAAACAAACAGTGGCAGTTGTTCTAAAAAACATTGGAAACAAAACAAATCAATCACAAACCTTGAGATGGGCAAGCTGTGGAAATTCCATGCTTTTGGTTTTAAATTGGGATGAAAAAATAATGATGAAAATGATGTTCAACAAATTGAAAGGATTGAGGCGAAAAACAAAGCCGAAAACTCATATCCACGATGGTGCCGTTCATATAGAACGGTTCAAAAATTTATGCATTGCGCAAAATAACAAAAACCAAGATTTTTGAACTTAAATCATTTTTTTTTAATTTTTACATTGTTTTTAACAAATTTTCCTTGCTCAAACGGTGGTGGTCAACGATCATTCAATTTCGATGGTTTCAATGATGAATTATTTTCAACATCCAAAATTTTTTTCACAGTTGTTTCACGAGCATAACAAATGAATAACAATGCTAATAACAGCAGCAACATTATTAGTACGAAAACTATGATCAAAACGATCCAAAAAACGTAAACATTCATTGGCGATGTACAACAACAACAGCAGTGATGATTATAATTATTATGGTGACTTGAAAGTGATTTCATTCCATTCAAATCGATTGTGTTTGTCTTATTTTGTTCGGCTTCGCTATGAATTTGTAACAATAACCAAACACAAAATTTGGTTCATTTTCAACTGCGTCTGATTTTGGTGGTTTCGGTAAGTTTATAAAAAAAATTACATAGATTTCTTCTTTAATTTTAATTAGATTTGTTTATTAGTTGTTGCATCGTTAAATTTCGAAAAGAATTTCACTCATTTTGAGGCTTCGGTTCTTCACTTTTGAACGTAATCAATGAACTGAGATTTTGTTGCTGCAGAAATTCATAAATAATTGTCCGTATTGATTGATCAATCAGACAATAAACAAGAATGAACGTCAACAAGAATGAATAGAAAGCACGGCGGATTCTTCGCACTGTTGTGTTGTATTTCTGTCTTAAACTAGATTTAATCTTAGTGTAGGCCAGATCTGTGGAAAGTTTAAGACCCAAATTCAATGCCTTTGATTTTGAAACTTTTGGACTGCCAATTTTGATCGGTTTCAAGTTAGAAAAATTGCTAAAAAGGATAAATATAAGTGCTAAAATCGAAATGAATATGATTTTCAACCTGAAATTTCTGGCAATTTTTTCGAAAAATGTCGACCTCAAAACAATTGTTTGAGGTTTGATCATCACAATGGTTTGAGTATTTAGATTTCTGAAAACGGATTGATTCAAGAGAATGTCGGAACATTCTGGCCAAAGCCTAGAATTTGTTCGGGCGATCATCAATCTCATCAAAGAAAACATTTCGAATGATGATTGATTTCCTTGATTCCTATAAAAAACACTAACAAAATTTCTTTTCCCAAATAGCAATTAATTACGTACTGAATGTTGATAGAAAAAAATTCAATAACAAGGGCCCATTCATAAACAGTCGAATCGAGTTTTCTAAATTCAAAAATTACCATCAATTAGGAAAAACAATTAATTTATGTGGATTGAGAATTAAATTAAACAAAATATACTCAAAATTGAATCAAATTAATCTGAAATAATTTTTTTAAAAAAAAGAAATGCGATTGATTGCTTAGATCAGATTGCTATCGTCCCGCGAAGTATATCTCGAATCTTTTTCAATTCTGCAATGGATATCAAAACCTGATCCAGATCTGCCTCCATATCTTGATCATTGGAATGATTCACGATACCATTCGTAGTGTTTTTATTGCCATTGTTAATATTATTGCCACATTCGTTGATGAATTTTTGTAGTATCTCTAAATGCTTGCTCATATAACGTGCACAGAAATCCGTTTTATATTTCAATTCTTCATTCTCCTGCAACAAATCATCAAGACATTCGCTGGGATTACATTGATCACCACTCGACCCATCATTTCCTTGGAATTTAATCAATTTATCTTCGATCCATTCGAAGCTAAAATTTTTTAATTCATTCGGCAAAGACCTAGAATCAAGACTATTGGTACCATTATTTGCCATCGAATGATTATGATGATTATGGCGGTTTATGTGCTGATGATGATAATGATTTCGGGTCTTGTTTTGTCCATTCATTTTATTGTTATTATTTTCAGGCAAACGATTGGCCATTTGTACTTTTATGGCATTCGGATTTGGCAGCACCAATGTTGAATGTTCCACGGGTTCCGGATATTTCAATGGATCACGAATATGCAATGCCAGATGTATTACATAATGTACATCACACACGGACGGATAACGCATCAAATGATTCAAGCATTCAGCATAGTCACAAGGCAAAAGCATGTTTCGTATTACCACCAACATTGCGGTGAAAATATAATCACAAAGTGCAAAATCATAAGCAAATATTGCATCCCAGAGTACCAGCAAATCTTGCATTTGAAACTCCCGTATGAACAACAATCTCATCCATCTGATCCCATAGATTTGTGGAGCGATTTTCAATTCTTTCAGATGATTATACAGTTTCTCATCATGACGACGAAGTATCTGTTCGGTGATCATTTTTAATTTGATCCCAATCTTGGAATAACAATTAAAATCCATGTCGTTGGAGAATGGTTCCAAGTTGACATATTCATGTTTTTTGATTGTCTTAATTGAATTATTATCATACCAAGATTCGATACGATCCATAACACATGCGAACAGAAAATATGAATCGTGTTCCAAGTAATCTGAATCCATTAATTCTTTGATTTCTTCTCTGAGGGTGAGTAAAAAACGATGAAAAAAAACCAAACAAATTGGCGCATCCAAAAACATACTCTACAAGACCCTTTTCCTGAGCAAAAAGATATGATTCATGATCTGAATGGATAACAAATATAATCGGTGCCAATATTTCGTGCATTCCTTGTTTGTATTCAATATGGGAATTTTCCCTGGCATAATTGAACAATATATCAACCATGATTCGTTGAATTTTTTCTGCTTGAAAAAAATTGATATCAGGAAATGCTCGAACCACATCTTGTTTGATCCGTGTTTGTAATTCATCATCGGAAAAATATTGATTCCAATGACTCTGGAATTTTATGGAAGAATTCAAAATGCATTAAAAAAGGTTTTCTGAGTAAAAAACAAAGATTAATTACTGTTTTGTCTTGAGATAATGGATTATCCTTGGTCACTGTTTTTTCGTCCAATTCGACCGAACGCGGATCGCGACGATATTTATTCTGTAATTCTTCATATTTGCTTCTCATCGAACGTATCCGTTCGATTCTATCTTTGGAATTTTCCGGTAAACATTCAAGAAATATCTGTTTGAGAAATGGGATTAAGTTTCAAATCAATCATCGATTTTAGAAGAGATGATATCTGGAAACTTACACTCCAAGCCAATGAACGAAACCGATAACTTCTTAGGCCACTTTTCAAAGCATTCTGCTTCAAAGCTTTCACATTCTCCAACGACATGTATTCTTCACTGTGCAAAAACCAGACAGAAAAAACAAACACGGAGTTGGTTAACTCAAGCCGGCAAAAAACAATCAACAATAATTACATGTAATAATTATTGACAATGCGTTCATCTATTGTTCTGTGTTGGTTGTTTTGCTGCTGCTGCTGTTGTTGTTGTTTCAGAGCTTCTTGGGCATTCTCAATGATTGCAAAATCATCTGTATCATTATTCTGATCCATTTTACGAACGAAAAATTGGATCGCTTTGAAGTGTAACGAAAAGAATCAAATTGAAAGATGATTGTTGTGTTTTGGATTGCTTTTTGACTGACGTTTTGATTGTCAAAACCTCGATCTGTAATGTTTGGCTGATTTATTTTTAAAGATGATTCAAATTCATGATATGTTTCTCGGGGATCGTCTCTCAATCTAAACAAATAGAACAGTAAATTACATAACAATTGAACAGAATAATGATGATGATTTTGCTCTTTTCTCTTTTTTTTTATTAGATGGCTCTTTGTCACTTAAACAAAATCTTCTAAAGGCAAATAATGGTATCATTTTCTACTGCCACTATTATCATGGTAAATACATACACACATGCATAAACAGGTAACCACAACCAGATATTAATCATAAGCACACAGACAAGAAGAAATGATATCAAAGAACCAAACAAAATAAAACCAACAACAACGCATCCACAGTTCACTGTTGTAAACAAAAATACACAGTATTGAGAAATTAAGAGGCAAAAAATCGATGGTGAAGGACGACGCGTTTCATCATCGTCTTCAAGAAATTTTGCAATGTCTTTTTTTTAAAAAAGAAACACGATGAATCTTATCCACCACCGCCACCACCACCACAACAACATGAATGCAAATATGTTTGTATTGATATATGCCATAACAAGTACATTAGTATTGCTTCAAGTTCATAGTGTTTGAATCAAATTGTTGGACTAAGATTCTGGATGAATGGCATCGGTTAGAGAACTATTGCGCAAAGTTCTAGACGGTAATCGTACATCGTTGGCACAAGCAATCACCTTGCTTGAATCTACCAGCACCAATAAGAAATTTCTCAAAGATCGTCTTGAATTTATCCGATCTTTAAATGATGCATATTATGATAAAAATCCAAACACGATTCGAATCGGAATATCCGGAGCACCAGGTGTTGGTAAATCAAGTTTTATCGAAACATTCGGTATGTACATAACCGAACAATTCCGGAAAAAAGTGGCCGTTCTAGCTGTTGATCCATCATCGGCGATCCGTGGTGGATCGATTCTGGCTGATAAAACCCGTATGCCTAGATTGACCATGAGCCCTAATGCTTTTATTCGTCCATCACCATCCCGTCTTCATCTTGGCGGTGTTACCCAACAAACTGGCGAGACTATATTGTTGTGTGAAGCTGCCGGATACGATGTGGTAATCATTGAAACCGTCGGTGTTGGCCAATCCGAATTTGAAGTTGCTCATCTTTGTGATACATTTGTGTTGTTGGTCGCACCGGCCGGTGGCGATGAATTGCAAGGAATCAAAAAAGGAATCATTGAAATGGCCAACATAATTCTGGTGACAAAATTCGATGGAGATCTTAAGATAGCCGCGAGAAGGATGCGTGGTGAGATTAGGTCGGCAACCAAGTTTATCAATTACCAGGAAAGACCATCGGTGCTTTGCGTATCTGCTCGTACCAATGTTGGAATTGAAGAAGCTTGGAAAGAAATCGAGGCCAAAGTTAATCTGGACCCAAATCTCAAACAACAAAAACGTCAGGATAAAAAAATCGGCTTATTAAGGATATCATTGATAAATGAATTGTTCAATCTATTGAACAGAACACTTGACAATGAAAGCTATGAAAAACGCATACGAGAAAATCCCAAAACCTCAATCTATGAATTGGTCCAGGAGATAATCCACGAAGATCTTCCAAAAGCTTTGCAAAAGATTCAAAGCGATAATTAAAAAACGATAAAGGATTTCACCTTCATCTTGATTTTGTTAAAAGTTTTTTATCAGGTTATTTTTTGTATAATACCGAGAGACGATTATTTACAAATTAAAGATTCTCAAAAAACTACAGATCCTTACAGAGATGATAAACTTGTCCTGGATTTTGGCCGGACAAGAATTTAATCTCTTCTCGAGCTTCATCGGTTTTTGCCACTGGCCTTTGTAACCAATGGCGATCGTGGTAATAATCCATGCAACTTTGAAATTCCTTATCAGAATATTTATCCACCTCGATCGGGATGAATGGATCAAAATCTTGAAAACCTTCTTCTGTAAGCAATGCTTTAGGGAAATCACTCAAATGATCAACGTTGAATGGTCCCCAATTTTTATAGGTACGATCACGAGCTCTTTTGTTCTTTTGAATACCGGTGAATGGTAATATTCTATATGGTACCACTAGCTTCTTACAGACCGCTGCAATCAAAGCTCCGTTTTCCTGAAATGATGACAGGAATAATAACCAATAAATTCAAATCATTTATTGTACTTACCCAATCTTTTTTGAACAATTTTTTGAATGCCCGAGCAATGGTTATATCATCGACTGTGACAAAAGTTCGATCGGGAAACAGTAATCTAGATGGTTCGTAAAAAGCATTCACTTTGTCCACTACCACCATCAAACGACAATTTCCTTTGGCTGATTGTGCCGTCAATTCTTTGAGCAATACTGCCATACAATCAGATGCATGTTTGATTCGATTGATCCCATGATCAACGATGGAAATCAATTTATCACCAACATTGGTTTGTTCACGAGAGCTCCAAGTATATTTGTTTTGCGATTGCAATTGTAATTCTTCAAGGAGATTAAAGTTTTGCGTTTTAAAACTTTGCAGCCAAACCGCAGCATCTAATGGTGTATCGATTTGTTTTGAATTAGTGGCCGATACGGTTTGTTCTTGAGGAAAATTTATCCAATCAGTCGGTCGGGGACAATGTAAAAGCACGAATTTTTTGCTGTAACCATAATGAAGTATATGATTCAATGTGAATGTCTTCCCAGAACCGATTGGACCGTCTGCAAATATAGAAATCCTTTATCAAAATTCCAAATGCTCAAAAAGAAACTTACAAAGAACATAATAGTTTGGTGGTTTTTCAAAATTCGTTCGATTCAATAAATCAATTATCTCCAATGCTGGTTTTCTGATCAACATTGCCGTTTCTTGAAAAACTTTCATCGTTGATTGAGTGTCTTTATCGAATCCGCCCAACAAATATAAACGATTGGCAATATCGTTGGGAATCTTATAGAAAAATCCATGATGTAAATTATTATGTTTTGCCGGGTCAGATTCACTGGTGCGAAATATTGCTTGGCTCAGATCTCGTTGCGATGCAGCCTGAGTTGATAAAGATTTTTTCAAATTGAACGCTTTAGAATTATTAAAATTGATTTTAACGAACAGAAAACGACCGAATCGGTTCATGATTCACCAATTGAAATTCCAATGATGATACTGATTATGCAGAACAGAACATAAACATGAACAGAACATGTGATTGCAGATCTGTTCGTAAATGTCGGTTTTGTGCGTTTCTATACACTTTTGTCTTTTTCCACATCATTATCCAAGACCCTTTAATCTTTTGATAAAAATAACTTGCATTTGTGATAACAGATTTTTCCCAGCCTAAATGAAACATCGAAGAAATTGTCAAAGTTCATTTTTTCGTACATGAACGGCAGAGAGCAGCAAGCGTTGATCAATCAAAGAGCAAATTTCCATATCCATAAGCTAGTTTTGATCCTTGGCAAATATTTTTGTTTTTGGTCAAATTTTTTGCAGAAACATCATGTCCGTAAACTGTGGCGATCATCAGGCCAAAAAAATCTGCTTGGTAACTGGGGGTTCTGGATTGGTTGGCCAAGCAATCCGTTCGGTAGTGGAAAGCGAAGATGGTCGAAAACAATTCGACAATTTTGAATTCTATTTCGCCAGCTCAAAAGATGCCAATCTTTCCAAATTGGATGAAACCAGGAACTTATTTGATCGTATCAAACCAGATCATGTGATACATCTGGCCGCAATGGTTGGCGGATTGTTTCGTAATTTAAAGTATAATCTTGAATTTTTACGTATCAATTTGGCCATCAACGATAATGTATTGTTAATGGCCAAAGAACATGGAGTCAAAAGCTGTATCTCTTGTTTGTCCACTTGCATCTTTCCGGACAAGACAACGTATCCGATCGACGAGACCATGGTACATTTGGGACCACCGCATCATTCGAATTTCGGTTATTCGTACGCCAAACGTATGATCGATATCCTCAACCATGCTTACATGGATCATTTCAAGAACAATAAGAATAACAATTCAGCCAGTTTACCGATATTCACTTCGGTCGTACCGACCAATGTTTATGGTGCTCATGATAATTTCAATTTGGAAGATTCGCATGTTATTCCTGGCCTCATTCGCAAAGCATACGACTCAATCAACGAAGCTATTATGAGAAGTATTTGATTAAAATTTTTTATTTTTTTTACGTTTTAAAACTTAAAACATTTTCAACTTGACAGATCAATCCACTGCTAAGCTAATCGTGTTTGGTAGCGGGAAACCTCGCCGGCAGTTCATCTATTCCAAAGATTTGGCTAAATTGATATTATGGACCCTGACGAATTATCAAGAAGTAGAACCAATCATACTTAGCGTCGATGAACAAGATGAGATTAGCATCGGTGAAGCGGCACAGTTGGTGGCCGAAGCTTTCAAACAATGTTATCCTGGTATGGATTTACAATTGGAGTTCGACACGAAATACAGTGATGGACAATTCAAAAAGACAGCTAGCAACGCAAAACTTCGCCGCTACTTACCTGAATTTCGTTTCACTCCAATGACCAATGGCATACATGAAACAGTACAATGGTTCATAGCCAATTATGATATTGCTAGAAAATAGAATCGATGATAGAGTCGACAAATACCAAAACATATGACTTGCCTTATTTTCAATTTTTAAACATTCAACAAATATAATAGATTTAAAATGATAAAAAAGTTTCTTCTAACCTTGACCTTGTGGCTAAATTTTTTTTAACTAAACAAGTCGCGCAAAAATCATAAAAACACTCCCTTTGCCGGGTTGACTGATCCACAAAATCCCATTTTTCCTAAAGAAAGATAACAAAATATCAACAAGAAAAAAAATGAAAAAAATCGTTGGTCGAATTTTCTCGGTTTTTTTATTTTGATTTTTATTATTATTATTAATTTTTTTGTGTGGAGATTTAAAAAAAAATTTGACTTACTTCGAATTTTTTTTTTGAAACAAAATACATTATCATATAAGCACGAGAGATATTTTCCGTGTTTGGGTGTAAGAAGAGTGAATAGATTAAGCTAAAAATTGAGAAAGAGAGAATTCTCTAGAAATAAAAAACAATTTCAATATTTCACCCCAAACAAGGGATATGATCATAATGATAATTATTTTCTTATCCAAAAAAACTTATCTTTCTTGTTTGTTTAAAATTATCATTTCAAGTGAATTTAATACAATTGAATTGAATCTGCCCTAATCATCATCATCATTATATAAGTTATGCTTCAATATGCGGTCCGAAAATTTGATGCAAACTGAGAATGCATCGGTGGCGGTAGTGATGATTGCGATGGTTGTTGCTGTGCAGATGATGCCGGTATTGGTGGTGGCGGTGGCAAATATGGAGGTAAACCTAGCGGGGTTGGTGGCGGATGAGGCTGATGTTGGGCCGACAGGTTCGGCATCGGCGGCATAGGTATCTTCATTCCAACACCACTGTATAACATTGGAGGGTTTGATGGACCCGGCTGGGGTGGTGGTGGTGGTTGTTGTTGCTGCTGATGATGAGATACTTGCAATAATGGCGGCTGTGGTGTCGGTTGTTGTTGAGGCTGCAAAAAATGCCGATAACGAGGCATTCGTAAACGCAGCTCTTCCAACGATAGATCTTCTTCAGGATGTTTTATACGACTGGTCGCTGTCTGTGTGACTATTTTGTTGACGGTCTGAGGCTGTGAAATAGGTGGTGGCTGCGATTGAATCGTCGATGTAGTTTGATTTATAATTAAAGAATTGATTGGTACAACCGCCGATGATGTTAGCTGTGCAACATTTGAAGATGAAACTGCACCAGCAACAGATGGAAACAATGGTTTGGGTATCTGTTGTTGTTGTTGTTGTTCAGCACCGGATATCGTTTGCATCATAGACGGTGGTGGTGGTGGTGGCGGTTGTGCATGATGATTATTGGTCATCATCTGACTTGGTGGTGGTGGCGGCGGCGGTATGACACCACTAATTGGATGATGAGGAGGAAAACCAGGAGGTGGCGGTTGCGATGTAGGTACAATCACGCCACCAGTTGTTTGTGATGCACTTGTTGGAGGTAACGGGGGTAACGGAGGTAATGGCGGTGGAGGTATTATTGGTGGATATTGATGACCTACCGGCGGTGGAGGTATGGCGCCAAATGGCATTAAACCATGAGCCATATGGGATAAATATGGGTTTGCCGCCGCAGCCGTTGGTATGGGCATCGGTAATGCTGCCGCAGGAAGTATTGGAACTTTTGGAATAATCGGTAGCTTGGGTGCGGTAGATGGTGATTGTTCCGGTATCATTTCGCCATTTCCTCTAGTATTTTCATGTTGTCTTAAATCAGCCTCCGGTATACCTTCCATGCCATATATTTCGATATCCACATTATTACGATTGGGCAATGCATTCGGTATTTTATCAATGTTTTCTTTATGTACTTGCATACAATGTATGGCTAAACCAGGACCAGTGTATAATTTTTTATGACACGTATTGCATTTAAAATGTCTTGCTTTTTGATGTTGGATCAATATTTTTTCATCATCAAATTCTCTATTACAATACCTGTGGGCAATCGAAGATTAAAATTCATCTAATGGCAAGAAAAATTGCAAAAAATTAGAAAACTTACCAACACCATGGTTTGGAAGGCTTCTTCTTTTTTCTTCCCATCGTTTGGTCGATGTTTTAGTTGTGGATTTCAATATTCCTGGAACTTGATAAATCGAAAACAACTTACCAGATTATATGTTTAGGATTTTGTTTTGTTGATCGTGCACGGTGAGCAAGGCGACGAAAATGCCAAGACAAAGCATTGGCTATTTTGATCTGAAAACCAATCATGTAAACATAGCCATTGTTGAACACGCTCGCAAAACAAAAAAGTATCTGTGAAAGTTACGACAGTTGTATTATATTTCCTGTCAAAATATAGTCTTCATAATAGAGAATTTTATCGCGACCAAAAGTGCAAAAATGGTTGGTGAGTCAAAAAAAGATCAAATCCGTGACATGCTTAAAGGAATCGAATTGTACAATCCGAATAATTTGGAAATTTTACTCCAATATTTGGATGAACAATGTGCTGATAATCATTATGATTTGGAAGCAAATTTGACCATTCTGCGACTCTATCAGTTCCGTATCAATTCGGATTTTGGCGAAGGTGATTGTGATAAAAAGGTCATCATTAAAATTCTGTTGAAAGCGTTAACAGCTTTGCCCAATGCCGATTTCATCCTTTGTAAAAGTTTGATTCATCCCAATCTTTTTGAAGAGGATCCACCATCGCCAGAATTAAAACATGTTCTCCATTTGCATAAGTTGTTGGAAACTTGTAATTTTGAAGAATTTTGGCGTGTTTTGCGAAGTGATCCAGCCATCTATCTGAGCATTACCGGTTTTGATGATTCTATCCGCAATTTTATCTGTTATGTTGTCAAAATAACTTATCAAACCATTCGTAAGGATTTTTTATGCAAAATTCTTGGTGGCCTGGAAGAAACACAGCTCAAGTATTGGATCAAAAAAAATGATTGGGAGGAAAAAGATCATGAATTTGTGTTCATCGCCAATCAAGAAGAGTTGATCAAAAGCAAAAATATCAAGGAAAAAATTGAATTCGAAAGTGTTGCTCGGGTGGTGGCTGCTTATGCTAAACAATAATCATCAATGCTTTTATTGAAATTTTCATTAATTTTCGCTCGGATAGTAATTCCAATTAAAATTTAAGAACAAATACAATGAAAATTATTTTAATAATTCGAAGGATATTCTGGTGGCCTAGGTGGTTGTTTGTAATTCAAACGTTTGTAAAGAAAATCTATTCGCTTGTTCAGATCATGCCATTTTTGCGGCCGAAACCATTGCCAATGAGCTTTGACTTTCCTACGTCGGATTAGCATTTGCATTTCGTTTCCGCGAAACTTTCTCAACCACGATGGAATTGATTGCATCGTATCGATTGGATTGATTCGATCACCGCTGAATATATCAATGTAATCATTTTGGCCAAACAATGCTATTTGCTTTCGCCATGGATCAGGCTTTCTTTCATGGGGTATTTCTCTCATCGGAAATGGTTCATCTTTTAATCGTGGCAAAAGACCTGAAAATCATCATGATGGTAATAGGAATTTTCAACTAAACCAAACAAAATACCTTTTGTATGATAATGAGGTCGATAACCAAAACGACGGATAAATCTTCGACGTTCATAGAAACGCACGAATGTTTTCAATGGTGACGAATCTGGCTCACAGATTGATGCTTGTTTGATTGTACCAAAAGTATTCCAAACGTTTGAAATCGATTTATAAACAAAATTAAATTTAGAATTCATTCTGGTTTCGGATCTAAACGGAAAAACAAAATAAAGCCACAAATGTGTTCTCGATTTGCCCATTTAGACCTCACAATAAGCATTATAGTCAAAATAGTCAAACAAAAGTTTTTTATTTATTTTGAAAAAAAAAATTTGAATTCACTCAAGACTTTTTTCTTATCTCACTTAAATTCTGGTAAATAAAATCAAAATCATCATTATCTCTATGATTTGATTCATGGTGGTTAGATCTGAAAGTTTTGTTTTTAGTATCAGAAGAATACGAACTAGGCGGAGCGAACTCTGGATTCCGTTCCTGTCGAAGTTTTTCTTGAAATCGGTCATGGGAATAAAACGGCGATGGTTTAGGTCTACGACCATGGAAACGATCATCCTCTGGAACGCCTTCTTTGCCTAAATCCCATTCTCGGGGGCCATCGAATTTCGGTCGGTAAATATTAGGATTTAATGTGGCACGTTCCATTTTGATATCTTTTTTATTATTCAAATTATCATCATCATCATCATCATCTTTTTTTTCTTCTTCAGGCAAATTTATTCCTTTACGGGAGGCAATCTTTTCCAAACGACTTCTCAACATTTGTTTTCTCTTTTCTTTGATTCGTTGTTTTTCATTTTTGGATGCTTCTGTTTGCTTTCGTAATTCGTCCAACATTTGCATTTGTTTGCTTCGAGTTTGTTCATCGGCTGAGAATGAATAAAATCCAACACCATGATCACGAACTTCACCTTCTCTTACATGTTGATAGTGTATAGTGGAAGCAATTCTTGGTTGGTCTTCTATCATAGATGGCAAAGGTCCATATCCATCATCATTATCATCATCATCTGGTTCGGATTGGTTGTTTAATTCTTTTTCTTGCATCTTTCGTTCTCTTTCCAATTGTTCAAATTCTTCCTGTGTAACCATTTTAGTCCTTCCAAATTGATCAACATATTCAATGAGATCTTTTTCTTGGTCATCATCATTCGACTCATAGTTTAACATGGAATGTTTTTGCTGAAAATTTACAAGAATATTCTCATCATCATGGTCGATCGGAACTGAACCATTGACCATTTGTTCATACAACTGAGCTTTTCGTTCCAAGTTGATTCGACTTAATTTCAAAGCATGCTCTTCGGTTTGATCTGGTTCATCTTTATCATTTTTATTATCGGATGATGACCTAACACAATTCAAGGATTTAGGTTTTTTATTTCTGCTTTCTGCATTCAGTTGCTGAACAGTTTCCAACAATCGTTTGGGTAACAATTTATTCTTGGTGATAGTTTCCGAATACAAAACATTATCACTGGTTTCTGGTTGAGCATTCTTCTTTTTTTCATCCTCAATATTCGCTTTCTTCTGTCTTACTTGCTCTTGTTTGCGAAATAATTCTGCTTTCAGATCAACAATCGAGGATGAATTAACATCGATGATCAATTTTTTTCCTTTCATATCATTCAAAAAATTGGACATTTTCATTCACACGGACAAAAAAGAAGTTAATTCAAAATTTCATCAAAATTGTGGTGATCAGAAAACAAAATAAACATACACATATTACATATTACATCATCTTCAGTGACCAAGTTAAGGTTGTTTACACAAGGATTCGGACAACTATTAAACGTACAGACTATTCTAACTTGGTCGTGTTTTTTCCAAAAATTTTGGCACTTATACTGATTGTCATAATTGCACGGGACCATTTCAAACTTTGCATTCCAAAGGAGCAAATCTTTTTATTTCTAAAATACTTTCATTTTAAGAATCGAGCCAAATAATGACTAAAAAAATTTCTTTGGTTGCTGCTTGTTGCCGTTCGAATGGTATCGGAAAAGATGGTAACTTACCATGGCGTTTGAAATCTGAAATGGATTTCTTTTCACGTATCACTTCTACCGTAAATAATGTGGCTTCAACGGTTTCAGGCGATGATGATGTCAAAAAGAATGCCGTTATAATGGGAACACGAACATACATGTCTATTCCGCCCAATTTTCGTCCGCTGAAGAATCGTATTAATGTTGTGCTTAGCCGAACGTTGAATGAAGCACCTGCCGGTGTTTCGTTCATGTTCAAAGATCTTGATGAAGCTGTTCATACTCTATCATCTTTTGATAACGTGGATCAATTGTTCGTGGTTGGCGGATCAGAAGTTTATGCCGAAGCTTTGAATCGACCTGATTGTGATCTTGTCTTTTTGACTCGCATCGATGCCGATTATGATTGTGATAGATACTTTCCTTCGATCGATTTGGATCAATACGAGGATATCACAGATGAAAAACTACGACCAAAATATGATGACATAGTGATAAACCAATACAAAATTCCGTTGGGCGTTCAAGAGGAGAGAGGAATCAAATTTCGTTATCATTTGTACAAGCGAAAATCTCAATGATTGCCGAAAAAAAAACAAAAATTTTTTTTAACAGCATATTTTTCGATTTTAATAATTCGATTTTCATAAAATTGATTTGAATAAAGCGAAAACACTTATAATTCTATTGTTGATGAAGACAGTAGTGCGATGCCCACTTTTTAAAAACCAGCCAATCACAATTCGTTTCTATCGAACAACGCTAAAATATACTAGCAGTAGTCTGTTGCTGTGTTCTGTCGTTATTCGAACGAGATGAATTGTGATTGGTTAATTTGACATAACTAATTGAAATTAATCGCGCTCCGCGTGTTAAATGCGTGCAGCTTTTCGTATGGCATTTTCGTTGAAATAAGAGGTAGGAGGGATTTAACTCTCATTTTGTCCAGCCCTCTTTTGAATCCGATTTGAACAATAAAGGGAAAAGGGGCACGATCTAAACATTTTTTTCTGAGCAATCCTTGATGTTCGACACTAGATGGCACACTTGGCATTTTTCTCTTTTTACAAATTTGAATCTAGGAAAATTGCCATTATTTGCGGCAAAAATTTTCAAGCATGATTAAATCAAAATTTAATTACTTTGAATTTTAATAAAAACCTTTCATCCATATGGTTGATCGTCTGTTATAGTTTCAATTTCAAATTTTTTAGCTCGAAGGCTTGGTAATATCTAATGAAGGACTGGGAATGTTGCTTTTAATAAACATTCTCCTCTCATCTTTCTGGATATTGTTCCAAGTTTCATAGCTGAACAATTCCATTTGTGGGAGGAGCTAGTGATTCTTCAATTTTTAAATTATAATATACACTAGATGGCATCAGCTAGGGTTTTTTTTGTCATCAGACCAAGTACAAGTATTCAAACAAAAAAAGAGAGCTAAGGGAAAGTGATATGAACGATGACCACTTGTTGCGCAAACCTATAATTTGTGGAGCTCTCAGACGGAGAATTTTTTTTATTGGCCAGCATAATTTGATGGGAATTTAATAACTTTATTTTCAAAAGGGTCATTATAGTCTATTTCGGAGACAAGAATCGAAGTGAGATTCAGGATTTGTAACTGATTCCCAGCTCTTTTCCATTTTATAAAATTATGTTCTATTTATTAAATTTTGAATATTTGAAGAATGCAATCATTTATCACTGGGGTAATATCTCTGGTAATTTTCTCGAAATTTTCTTGAATTCTGCAGATTGTGATGGCCATATTTGGATAGATTTTTGCGCTTACTTTCTTTTCAAATATAATTTTGCCATCAGGATCTTAAGCAGTAGATCCTCTGACCGCTAGAGTTTTAGACTCGTTGGAGACGATTGGTCGCTCGCTACAGAAGGTACAGAACGGCCAAGCCAATGCGACACAAATTTAGCATCTTTGGGAGTTTTCTTATACATAAAGTAGCAACTACAAACAATAGCGCAAATAGCGAGGAAAGCCACCACCACGCCCACTACAATTCCCGTAACATCAGTAGTCGAGGAATTATTCCTAATTTTAAGACATGTTTTCTGGACCAAATGTTCGGTTTTGTTTTTGTTCAAATCGGCCAGCATCTTATCACATTTTAAAAAAATATCTGTCTCACAATCCAGCCAATCATAAACAAAATTGCAGAACTTTGGGGTTCTTGTAAACTGTTCATTTAGTGATCAAAGGATTACTTAATCAATTTGGGACTGTTATGATTAAATTTTAATTATAATCGGACTTACAAAATCATTAATCGTCATGTCGTATTGGGCTATTTTTTTCTCATAGCATTCATAATATTCTTTTTCCAGATTGATCTCAGCGTTACCCAAAGCTTCATAATCAATATCGTCATTGTTCGACAAGAAATCCTTCGGTTTAAGATCAATGCAAACTTTTGGAAAACCAAAAGTTTCTTTCCACTTGAACCGATAATAGTGGAGCAGTTCCATGACTATTCAAAAAGGTCCTACAGACCTTTAGATCGGATTTAGCGGTTTTTATATACTGGAATTCCATTTGAAATTTTTCGAATTTCGAGTTTCTCCCAGATTGATTGTTTGATTTGTATTATTGATGTTGCTAATTGTTCAACATCGCGCAATAAATTCCAAAAATTTAAACGTAAATAAGCATTTATTTCCTTTAGGAAAATCGGACAAGAGAACATGGTCAAAATTGATCCACGGATTTCCATCAAGACATAGGCATAGGTTATTCCCTCCTCTACTTTGGTTATGCATGCCCCCTTGGATCCATTCGGATTATTTTATTAGCCTTATTTATAATTTATTGATTCAATTAAATTGACCATGATCCGCTTGGACAGATATAGATTTTGAGAAAAAATCAAGCTGCAGCATAGCTCGCTTGCAGTATCAGAAACATTAGTGACAGGTATGAATGGCAGATATTTTTTTAGAAACAACCAAACAAGGTTTGGAGACAGATCAAGACAAGGAACTGAACCATCAAGATGATAATACGATTGGATATTTGATTCGCCAATCAAAACCTTAGCTCTCGATCAATGACAGGCTCTCAATCTGACATTCTGGAGGTTTTTCGCTTTATTTTTTCGTTTTATTCATTTCTAAGATTTGCTAAGAAGATGAGAAAAACCTCAAAAATTATCATCTTCATTCGTGAAAAGAAGAAACAAATTGATCTGTCGTTTCTATCGTTTCGATTTGAACGATGGTCAAGGACGTAGTACAGTAAGCTCTGGTTTTATGCGGATTATTTTCACGCGATTTTGAAGTTGTGCGGTTTGTATTTCATCCCAAAATTTCTTAGACTAACATACATATAGGCTTGTTTAAGAAGCATGCGTATAGACAGAGGGATGACCAGAGATACGTTATGAACCGATGAAAAGTGATCAGCTTTTAATCAGTACAAGTCTGTGCGTGTTTGACGCCTATAACAACCCTTTTTCCCTCTGATTGGTTCATTGTGATGATTTGACTTGATGACGAGACACACTACAAACAGCAGGAGAAGGTGTAAACTATGAAAAGCGTTCAGCTTTAATCAGTACAAGTCTGTGCATGTTAGACGCCTACAAGAACGGTTTTCCCCTCTGATTGGTCCAGTGATGATTTGACCTGACGACGAGACACACTACAAACAGGCGAAGAAGGTGTATTTCTCTTTCTCTGATTTGTCCAATTTGATTTGACACAAAATGCGAATTTTTGAGAATGCGCTTTTCTGGAGAACGTCTCCTTCGCATAAAACAAGAAAAGGAAAAAGAAAAAAGCAAAGATTTTTAGCTTCTTTTTTTTCTATTTGAAGATGCTGAGATGATGTTTTTTTCTTTTTTTTCCCTCCTGTCTTCAACTATCATCATCAATTCTGTTCGGGAGAAATCATTTTCTTCACGGATTCGGATTTCGTTTTTTATTTTAGTTTTATTCAACACGATAGCCCCTAACCAACATTTCAATAATGTTGAAGGTGTTGTAATTTTTGCGCTACCCCCTATCTGTCTCGCGTTGCTATTTTTAATTAACTTGATCGCTAATTAACACCACCAAACTCTTGGCTTTCTTTTTCTTTTTAATTTTTTTTGTTTTGGAAATTCTTTCATGAAAATTGGACGCGCAAACTTCAAAGAATCTGGTTATTCGCCAAACATTTGCCAAAACGGAAACGAAAGGTGAAACACACACACTTACACACCTTCCTCTTTTTCTTTCTTTTCATTTCAGGCAACAATAATGATTATTTGATTGCGAATCGTTGCGTGTGTGTGTGTGTGTTGGTGTATGTTGGTGGAATTTTCGCCATTTTTGGTGGGTTTCAGGTGAAAAACACGAAAATCTACCATCTTATATAAAACGAAGGTCGTTTGAAAGGTAGTTGGCAGCAACAACAACGAAAAATTAAGGCCCAAAATGTGACCAATAAATTAAGACGTCAAAGTTTTTTTTGGCAAAGGTCATAGTGTATAGCTTTTACCTTCTCGGCTTGTGTCTGGGTGTCGTTCTGAATACGAAAAGAAGAATGCTTCAATGCATTTGTCTTGCTTGCTTTGGTCAACCTTCAGACTGCATGTTTTTGGAGTCGAACAATAGACCCATTGATGGCTTCAATTCGAGGTTTTCGAGGTTGGTCCACTGTTGTTGCAGTTATTATTAGCCAACCTGAATACCCTCACCATCCCCCTCCATTTCCCAAAATGACGATAATGAAAATTCGTGAGCGCTCATTTTTTCTCTCTCTCTCTTTCAGCATAATTGTCTTTTTTTTCTTTGAAAATTGTTGTTGTTGTTGTTGTCTGCTACAGTTTGGCCTGTTTGTTTCTGCTTCAATGAGAAAACAGTTTCAGTCATCTTGTTTGATTCTGCCAAGTTCTTGGTCTTCGAAGATCATTAATTCTAAGAATGTTGGCGGTGCGCGCATTGCATTAATCTAGTGGTCGTGGTCTTCTGTGCTCTGTGGAATTCAAAACCAAAGCTTGCTCGCACGTCCTATTGCGGCTGGTGCACCTTGCATCAAGGTAACAATCAGCATTGCTGGCTTCGGGCCTTCATCTATCATAGATATCAATTTCATGCTTCTTAATGTGATATTGACCATCACATTTACACATTTGGTTAGGGTTCCACCCCTGATGGTGATTCGTAGACCTACCTGTTGAATGAACAAACCAACAACAATGAAGCAATTGAAGCCTATATCAAAATAATTCTTCTATTGCTCTGTCTCTTCAAGACTATTGCTAAAATGTCTTCATTCTTCTTCAGGTTGAATATCAAACCAAGATAAAAACACAGGTGTCCTGCCACCAGATCAATTTAATAATAATAATAATAATAATAATCTTCAGAGAATTCCCAGCAAATTCAAAATTCATCAAAATAAAGAAAGAGAGAGAGAGAGAGAACAAGGTGGGGGGGAGCGGGTACAAATGATAATAAGATTAATTTTCCCACGACCAAGCAACGAACCAGCCAGAAGAGAGCGAGCAAAACTTCGCGACCAACAATCATTCGATACCCGAATGATGATGATATTCAATGGTTTTCTTGGAAAAAAAATCAAAAATCACAGCCCAAATCCATTCTGAAAAGTCTGTTGTGTCACCCATCAAGAGCTTAGGACCCTAGACCTACTGACAGCATTGATATCTTAGACCAAATTATACGAACTTCCAAGAATGATTGACACCCAAATTGACACATTTCACCCACGATTTCCACTTGATCATTTAGGTCTCGGACTTTTTTTTTGACAGCTTCCAATCCAACCAACATCAATGAAACAAGCAAAAGAGAAAAATAAATGTCCATTCAAAAGATAACCGAAAAAAAGTTGTTTTGAGAAGATAAACTAGCAACTTGCAATTAAGGCTGTCGCCAAACGAAATGGAACCCAAGATTTTCTCCAAAGATCAAATCTCTTTCTTTGCTTTTTTTTCTCGAATTCAGTTCAGACGACCTTGGCACATGTCGTCAACTTTGGTGTTTGACCTTTGTCACAATGATATGTATCTATTTTTTTCATCAGTATTCCTCTGCATGCAAAAAAAGTATCGTTGGCCGGCCAGGCTGGCTTGGCTAAAAGCTTTTTCTTCTTTTTCTTCTTCTTCTTCTTGTTCATTCTATTATTTTTCTTCACATTCAGCTTTTGGCTGATTGAGCCGTTATTAGCCGTAGTTTTGGTCGTCTTTGTGCTTAATTGTTGTTGTCGGTAACGCGGTTGGGATCAAAGAATCAAAGCGACTTTCCTATTCAATCTACAAGACCAACATCAGAAGCCTGTGTGTGTGTGTGAAATGATTCTTTTTTATTCTTTTGAATTCATTGCATTTGCAGCAGACACATCGTTTTACAAACGATTACAACAGCAAACAACAATAACAACACTAACACCTTGCTAAACTTTAAGCGCCTAAGGCTTGATTCAATACAAAACACAATAAGAATTTGAATAAATATTTTAGATTCACCTTGTTACCTTGATCGCCAGCGCGCGCGCGTCAAAAAAGCTTGGCACTGTACCGTCCTACTTACTGGGGCCTAGGCTTTGTCTGTGTGTGTGTGTGTGTGTGTGTGTGTGTGTATGGGTGGGTGGGTGGTTGTTTTGCAGCAAAGTTAAGCGGCTTTCCTCCTGAGAACTAGGACGTGTGTGTGTGGACCTGTTGCCTATTCAAAATTTGCTAGCAACTTCGTTTGAAACAGGCATTTATTTATTTAGAAAATTTGAAATAATCTCAATCTAGGCTCAGAATCGAATCCGATCGTAGTGTGAATGTACTCTCGGAATGTATGGCGATTGATGTGGTAGATGATAGAACAGTACCATCAAAACTTGCCAATGATCGCAAAAAACTCATGCTTAGGTCCCAACGTTTTTCTGTTAGCGTCCTAAAATCCCAAGGGGTAGCTGATCGGAATATGAGCCGATCCAATAGGAAAAGTATCACTATCACAAACAATAATAATAGTAAATGGAACCCAGTCCCCCAAAAGATGATGTCGAAACAATGGAAAAATTCTGTCCAATTTCGTCTTTCAAGCGTGATGTTGATCGCATGATATACTTGAAACAGAATTTCATTGGAAGCCAACAATACGAATTGATGTTCGGGCGACGAAACCAGATAAACGATGGAGGAGGTTGGCCGAAAAAAACCATAAGAAATTTTTCCAAACAAACTTTTTGTTAATTTTTCAATTTTTGCGCTATTTTTCATACATAAACCATTGTTGAACAGCAGTTGATGTTCCATTGGTGCACATATTCGGCCAAGGGAATAAGATTGATTTTTACCTAGTTTTACAATGATAAATTCAGCCGAGTTTGGTTCATATTGAATACTATATCTTTCATCGCCGAAGATATAAATGGGTTTAGGGAACGGCGAATTTCGGGTGATATTCGTTTTAAAATGATTTTTATCACTTTCAGCTGCAATCAGATTGAAATTAATCGCTTGGATCGTTGATATTGGTAATAATTTGGCCATTCGGAACAGTACTCTCATTTTGTGAGAATAACCAAAATGGTTCGCTTGAACCAAATCAAACATTGTTCCATTATGAAGATTCAAAGCATTCTCTTTGGGGAAAGCTTTGTTCACAGGATAGACTATGACCCGGAAATCGGTTAAACATTGAAACATATCAACCCTGTTCACCATGATCATGATTGTCTGATTCAAATAATTGGTTCCACAAGCGATATTCTGTCCCAATTCTGGATGTTTCCATGATTGTGACAAAAAATTCTCTATCCTCATTATAGATTGTTGTCTATTATCATCCCCTTGCACATTGTACAACAATAATAAAAACCAAAACAAACAATCCAAGCACATTTTCAATACAAGTGAAATTAGGGCGAAGAATGTCTATTTTAAATAGTATCACCAATTTAATTGTTCGGGTAGAATTCGATCAATCAATTTAATTAGTTTGTCGAAATTAGTTAGAAATGTTTGATGTTTGAAAATTCAATGATCACTGAACCTAATCCTTGGTGGCAGGCTGAAATTGGATCTGGACTGAATTGGATGGTCGATCTGATTTGATTAAGTAGATCGATTTGGATTGCGAGCTTGAAAAATCCACTGATTTTGCTAATTTCAATTTTTGTCTTTCTAATCTTCTTTTCGCTTTTGCTCTTCTTTTTCTGGCCCTGGATATTCGTCGCGATATTATTTGTACCACAAGTATAATGCTTATTTTCAAAAGTAGCAATCCAATTGGAAGCAGCCAAACTTTCCACCAATTATTTTTTATGCATGGAAATATGTGTTTGAAAGCACGTTTCTGTAACTTTATGGAACTCGGCATGGATTTCGGATGGAAAGCATCTTTAGGCAGTATTAAAACAAAATCTTGTTTCAAAAACGATACCAAATACAGGTGTGGCATTCTTGCGCCGAAAAATCCATAGGAAATTTGTCGCAACCAACTTCTGGTTCTAGTATGAATTTTTTGATCATTTTTCAAACAACCATCTTTGTTCAGCAATAATTGATCTCCGTTTTGGACACACAAATGACCAACAAACTCGTTATTTCCGTTCGATTTGATCAGATTGAATTCTCGCTTAGATTTATCATAAGTGATTGCAAAACGTTCGTCTCTATCTCCGAAGATGTGGATGATACGATGAGATCCTGTTTCAATGATAACTTGTGATTGGTATTCATTTGACGGATGTGTCCATTGTTTTGATTTATTCGGATTCTGGATTTTCGTTGGTGAATTTTCGCCTTCTTGCTTGTGTTCGAAATAAATCACATTAAGTGTTAATTTTTTTGGTTCCTGTTGGTAAGAAATGTGTATTGCTGATGGTTTCACAAATGGCTTGTTCAGCGTAAATTCTTTCAATAATGGATCGTGTACTTTCAAATCAAACATCGTTCCTTGCTTTACGTTCAAGACGTCCGTGCCATCGGTTACATTGTTCAGCGGATAGATTATAACCTTGAAATCTTGTAAAAATTGAAGCAAATTCAACTGATCCATCATTATGGTAACCGTTTGATGTAGATGATCTGCTCCACAACCGACTTTCTTGTGTGATTTCTTATTTGCCTGTAATCTCAGCAACAATTCTGAAATGTTTCTTGGCTGCGGTTGGACAAGGTGTATGAAAATCAACAACCATTGAAGTAGTAAAATTCTCATTTTGAAATCAAACCAAAAATGATCGTACATTATAATATCGCTTTTAAATACAATCGCGGTACAATTGGATTTTCAAGGCTTTTTCATTCAATTGAATTAGTTAGAACAATCTGGAGAATTATTTTGGTTTTTTTTATATTTATCTCCTCCCTCCCCCTTAAGATTGGATTAATTCGGGTGTGTGTGTCTGTGTGTGTTCAGCTTGGCTGAATGTATGAACCCGAACATGTGGATGTTTTCCTGGGAAAAAACCGAAAATGGTTCATTCTTTTTGATTTGGAGAATCACCAAAATGGTTTTTCTCCATTCCAGATGTGTTCGCTTGAACCAGATCATTTTTGGCCACGAAAAAACCTTGGTTCACACGTTCTCACTTAGCCAAGCATTTCGCATAGACACACAAGCACAAACAATCAAGTTTTGTTACAAACAAAACTAAACTAATCATGTTAGTCTTATTTCGCGTAATGCTAATTATTTGCCATGGTTTTTCCGAAGAAAATACACAAACAAGAAGTAGACTTGAAGAAATTTGATCAGCGACCAATTGCAACTGGTACACTGTGAGAACCGAAATACAAAAAAAAAATACTTCATCCTATGATCCAATATGATTACGTAAAATCAATTAATTTGAATCGAGAATTCCCGCGCAAGATTCTTCAAGGGATTTTCGAGGGAAAAACGCAACGCGCAAGACTAGTCTTGTGTTTGATTAATTATAGGAGGATTATTATTTGGCGAACATCGGAGAGGAACATCCTACATCGCTGGCGCACACAGTGATTTATATTGAACACACACAACGGAGGTGACGCCCTGTTCTGTACAAGTTTGAATGGACAATCGATGACTGTCCGCTGCTATGGAATGCATAATGATAGAGGGGAGTAGGAGGAGAAATAATGATGCTTGACCAATGGCCTGTTTGCTTGGCAGTTCAGCTTTGTATGCGCCTGTGTATGGGTGTGTGTGTCTGTGTTTGCCATGGATTATATTGGTTGATTAAAAGGCTTCCACTGCATTGTTTGTCTGTTTGTTTGTTCTTGTGTTTCGATTTATCTTAACTTTTCCCCTCCCCTCTCTACCTCACTCTCTCGCTGCAAGTAACAAATTCAAACACAGCTAGTACCATCGCCAACTTACACAGTGCAAAAAAAACAGATTTGATTGAACCAATTTTTTTTCTGAAAGAAAAAAGCTACTCTAAAAGCTTCGAAGCTCGATGGTTGTTCGCATTCATTTGTTCATCATCATCATCATCATCATTCAGTTTGTTCGTCGTTCTTTTTTTTTCTTGGCCAGCTTCAACCATTCAAGCGATGGATGAAAATTCATGGTGTGTGGTCTTCATCATCATCATCATCCACAACCGAAACAACAACAACTACAGCAACATCTTTGGCATAGCGATTAACCAAGAAAAAAATTTGAAGAAAGAAAAGTGAAGAAGATTGCTGGAAAAAAAATATATACCCTACCAAGAAGAAGCTCAGAAGTCGAACGCCAGAAATAGAGAAAGAGAAAGAGAGAGAGAGATGGATATGGAGGCCTTTTTTGGCGCGCCAGAATCATGATGATATTACCATTATATTATGATTGGTAATATGGGAATATTTATTCACACACACACAAACAAAAACCGAAAATTTTGCCTGGTTTTCTTGAAATGGATGGTGCCCGAAACAAATAGCCTTTCTTCTTCTTTTTCGATCTTCATCTTCGGGTACCGAAAACCACAAGAAACCTAATTTTGTTTGAAATGAATTTGAAAGCCATCCATCTATCCATCCATCCATCCATTGGCATCATCCTGATCATCCTGCTGATCACCATCAACATCAACATCATCATGATGATCGTCGTTGGTAATTTCAATCCAATCGGATTGAATTTTGCTTTACAAAGTTGAACCGAAAAAAAAGTAGCCCAAAGCATTTGTAATGGCAACGATGGTTGTATGAAAGATTGTTTGGTTGGTTGAATGAATTAGATGTGGATTGAACTACCGGGTGGTCCAACTACTACTATCCCGAACAACAACAACAACAGCAAAAAAAGACCAACAAATGAATCAAGCAAGATACACACACACACACACACACAGCGGATCATCACCGAAATGTACATTATTATTGCACATCATCATCATCATCATTGGATTCAGAGGATTCGGTTTTGTCTACGTTATTCTTTTAGTCGGGGCTTGTGGCTTGGCTTGGCTTGGCCTGGCTTGGCTTGATTCACCTGTCATCATTATCGACTTTATCATTAATAATTTTCTTTTTCTTCTTCCAACACAACAATCAGAATGATGATGATGATATTTTCGAGCCACCACCGCCACCACCACGCGTCACAATACCTGCACACACAGTGTGCCAATTCTGGGTTGGTTTGGTTGTTGTTTTTTTCTGTTTGAACACACACAAGTAAATGATATTCAAGACAAACATATCCCAACACAGGCACACACACACACACACTTACCGGATTGATATATCAAAACAGGTCAAATTAGTTATGCAAACATCGACACACACACACCTTTGCCACACGCATAGGTAGGAGGTGAAGGAAGGAACATACTTCGTTGGCGTCGGTGGTGGTGGTTATTCGATATGTCCATCCCATGGCCAGTGTTGCCCAACCTTTTTGCTAATCTAAAAGCCACATTGGAAGAATGAAAAATTGGCCAGTCGAATGGTTCTCAGGCCGAAAAATCCAAAGATTTAACATTGCGCACGCTCAATCAAAAAATGTAGCAAATTTGAACCTAAAAAATGTAGCAAATTTGAATCAGAAAAAATGTAGCGAATTCGAACCAGAAAAATGTAGCGAATATCAATTGTGTCAAATTGAACTGTATCGTATCGAATAGCGCACGCGCAAGGAGAGGCCTCTAGGTTTAATTTGGGGAAACGATTTGAAATACCAATTAGTGGGATTAAATCTTGAGGTGATTGGTTTAGCTACTGTGCATGATGTTCAAAAACCTTCTGAACTTCAGGGACTTTGAAACGGGTCAAAAGTTATCCATAAAAAAAACCACGACGAGCCAGAGTTGGCCACCGGTTGGACATCCTTGTCATGTTTCCTTTTCTCCGATGACCAAAGCACAATAAGCTATTCTGTGCTGGAGGTAGATTCTCTTGAAGAAAACAAACCAAACAAGCAAGCCAAAAAAATGCTGAAAAACGATACCGAAACAAACAAAATCTTCAACAAAAATGGCCAAAGACACGCGAACAACACACGACGGACGACATATGCTTGCATATTGAATCGCACAGCTAGAGAAATCGACAAAACACACGCAAATCAAAACCTGATATTGCCAAAAAAACTGGAAATAATAATGAATTTTTGATTTTTTTTGGATTTCAAATTCCGAAAAAATAGGATTTTAATAAATTATATTTTTACTATTAATTTGGTCCATATCTACAGGTATTACAGGATTGATTAATGCAATAAATATGTACAGGAAAGCAAAGGAGCTTTTTTAGGAGCTATACAAGACATTTGAAATATGGTCTTTATGGCTGGGCTCGGTAACGAAGGTTAGACAAAATACATAATTCTTGAGAAATAACAGAACAAACAACAAGGAATCGAAAAATAAAATCTTTAGTGAACCATAAGAGATCTGTGCATGTCCACCTCGCGCCCATCATCCTGAGTGTGTGTGTTTCATCTGAATATCAAAATTTTTCCGATTATCATGGCCCAACACATCAACAGGTTGTTGGTTGTGGACCAAATCGATATGGATCCAGATCTTAAACGATTGCGATCATTATTGTCGGATGAAGAGGATAATTGATATAATTGATATTTGTTGCCATTCTTTCCACCATCGCCATCGCGGCCAATCGGTTCAATGTAGTTATCATCAAACGAAACGGTTTCTGGATCTTGTGGTTGGCCACCGCGTCCATAGCACATACGTTCCGTATAGAGTTTGACCCGTTTACAGGGAAAATTCTCGCTACCATCACAATAACATGTCCGTAGTTTGATGGCCTTCTCTTGACGATCCAAAATTGACAAACTATTGTTACAACGATGTGTGCACTTTTGTTCATGGAACAATGATCGACAATAAACTTGATAATATTCCAATGCGGTTTTGCACAATTGATCAGAAATACATATCCACCGGGCTGTTGAACAGGAAACAATGGTGTCCGCTGCCACAGCATTATAAACGGATTTTCGGCAAACTTCAATCCTTGATTTACTTAACAAACAATATCTGTTACCATCACAATCGCAATCGATCAGCTCTTTTCCTTCGTCCGATGAAATCAAACCAATCAAAGCACGTTCACATTGAGGATTACATTGTTGGGTACGACCGGCAATCAAATCTGTACATTCCATCATGTAGTTTCTTAGGGAGAATCCGCATCCATTTCTGTCAAAAAGACCAAAGTTATTAGATTCAGGCTCAGTTATCTGAGACGGCAGTTCTGTGGAGGCGATTTTCTCTGCTCATCTCTCTCTCTCTCTCGCTCTCTCTCTTTCCTCTCATGCAGTGATTTTAGAGGCTATTCCTGTGGTTCTTATTCTTCGTCTTTTTCTTCTACTATCGTTGATCATCGTTTCATGTTTGCCAGGCCATAAAACATCATCATCATCATCATCATGTTTGGGCATCATAAATAGTGAAAAAAAATGCCAAGGAATACACGTAGGAGATTCGCTTCGCGCCAATCGTGTTTATAGCTGTTGCTTGTCGTTTTTTCTCTTGGTTTTTTTTCCTGGACGACATATAAATGATGATAATAATAAAATTCATGTGTGCATATGGATGGTTGTAATTTTTGGCGCGGCAAATTTCAAAAGCGAACAATATCGATGAACAACCCAGATACATAGCTGTCCGCGCAGCCTTTCTGGTGATTGTCCGGATTCTGTTACTGTTACTAAATTCAACTGTTGCGCCGAGCACAACGGTTCACCCCAGGTTTGAATTGCTGCGCGGCAACGACTTTATGCCTTGCGCTTAGGGAGATTATCATTGTTTGGGGAGATGTCTTTGGGTTCCACACCAGAACACCAAGAATATTTAGGTCCTGTTGTTATTGTTATCGTTGAAATTGAAGATGAACAATCGCAAAAATAACATCAACAAGGACGGTGATGGCCACGAGCTTGGAGAAGCAACAAGAAAAATCAAATACCCCAAAGCAAACACATTCAAGCGGAGGTTTTCTGATTTTCCCGAAGAAGGGGCCAAAGTTCATGCTGTAAATGTATCAAAATGATGATGATGATTTCTATGTACATTCAATGTTTGCTAGTTGCTCTTTGTTGGCGCTTAGAAGAGGCTTCGAAAAAAGAAGAGGATCAAGAATGGAGGACAACCTTCTGTGTTTGTGTGTTTGATCAAAAGATTTTTAGGGGAGAATCCTTACCTTAATGCACACTTTAGTCTGGCCATTTCGCAACGAATAGAATGGGCCGGTTTTAGCATGCAACAAATCAACAGGACAATGATGGAGATTCTTTTGGTTGTAAAAAACCACCAGGTTGACCAGGTGGATATTTGAAAAAGTTTCCTTCTAGTTGCCGTTTGGTTTGGCGTCATTTTCTTGATAATTGTGACGTTAATTTATGTTTGAACAGCAAAAGAGGTTTAGGCAAAAATAAGATATTCTAGGAACTTCGAACGGTTTATGGTTAGGAGGATGCAACCAATGATGATGATGATGATTATGATGATTATGATGAATACTAGTTATGATGAATCAGTTGTAGTGGACCGGATTTCGGGTGTTTCCGACAGAAGAACAACGATTAAACCGTAACCATAACAGTATTGTGAACCATCCACAAAACACCGGTAAAGATTTATCATTTTTACAAGTCTGGTTGATGATGATAATGACCGAAATCATAAAAAAAAGACGGGCTATCACAACACTGATGAAGATATTGGATTAAGCTATAATCGGACGATTACAGATGGTTGGTTGGCTTTATTTTTTCTCTTTTGAAACTAGGTTTTTATGGCTTTCCTTAACAAAAACATCCCAGAATTCGCTTGGCCACAGCCAAAATGAAGACATCAACCGAACGAAAAAGCAAGAAAAAAAGCAAGCTGAAGATCTTTTGAAGAAAAAAATCACAACAACTTGTCGTCGATCGCGGTCGGCCTGATGGCTGTTCAGCATTGGACGACGGTCTTTTTAGAATGGTAATGGTTCTTCTTCTTCTTCTTTTTTCGAAAGCCGAAATGATCGTGATCGTTGATTGCTTTCTCTCTGGCTGGCTTACTCTATCCTGGTGCTCGAGGTTTTATATTCTTCTACCAGTTCTTGTTCTTCTTTTCCACCGACACTGACACATTGGTTTTATTTTTTTCCTGGAGTGTTTTTCTTGTTCTTGTTCTTGTTGTTGTTCTTCTTCTTAGTCTTGATCGTCGTCCTCGTTCTCGTACCAAAACTGCAACAAGAGAGTGAATGAGCCTTAAGAGTACGGTTGTGATCGAAGACCAAGCGAAAAAAAGAAGAAGGAAAATGTATGGGGCGGTTCAATAATATTTTTTTGCGAATAAGAAAGCAAATGTTGTTTCCACGCAAAAAAATAACAAGATCATATTTAGTTCTCTTTCTCTCGGATATCTTGTTTCATTTTGAACCAAACACGATCCAAGAATCCTGTCCCGAAGCGAAAATCCGCCTGAAATATCCCAAAACCGCTAAGGCTATAATGATGATTATGGTGATCGTAATCATCAATGTTGCAAAAATATTCAGGTAATTAATCGTTTGAAGGTCAGTGGTAAATATGCGCGAATGAATTTGATGGAATGAATCGTGTCTTGAATACCCCACATACAACCAAGAAGCTATCCTTGAAGCTTTTCGTTCGAGCGTTCTAAACACGAAGTCATTAAGACATCAAACTTTGGAAGAACGCTCGAAGCAGCCAATTTGGGTACACAGAACTTGTTGCATGTGAATGTATTGCAAGGCTTGAACATACTGCATAAACCGGCCCAGATGGTCCAAATTAGAATAAAATGCTTGGACGACGACGACCATGTCCATGTTCATGTCTTCTCTTAGAAGAGAGAAAGCACAAAGGCGAACCAAGTTTTTGGCGCGCATAGGTAAATTTGGCAACAAAGCACAATGAAAACAATTTTTTTTGTCAAGAAATTACCATTGTTGTTGGAGTGTATTGTGTCCGAGAGTTCTAGGACCCAAGAACCAACTTTTTTAGGACCATAAACCAAACAAAACAATGACACAACAAATCACTTGCTTGCTTTGTCGTTGCTTTGAATGGATTGAACAGAACAGACCAAGTCCTAGGGTTCGGGACCCGTAGCGTTCATCGAAGCACGTTAAGCAGATTATAATGGAAAATAGATTATTCGACAGAAAAAAAAGTTTGGAAATCCGACTAAGCTGATTTTTACATCAATTTTAGTACGACTAAATGTTGGCAACAAGTGTGACCAACTTGGTTCTGATCAGACGATTTCCTTGGACCTATTTCGAGCCAAATCAGAATATAATATTTGGTTTTTGATTCGTTACAATCTAAATGATTGATCGTGTGGGTGGAGATTGACACGAAATCATGAAACAAATCCATTGGTGGTTAATTGTATAACTAGACATGATTCCGGTTCTCTGTTCGAACCCGGACAAATATTGGTTTTGAAACCCTCCGGGTTGTCAATCAATCAAAATGACTTTCACGCTGCCAATCTAATTTAACCTTTTTTAAGTTCGCCTGAAGTCCTGAACACAGGCGAGGTCATTGATTGATCGTCGTTTCTAATGACATTTCGCTAAATTCAAATAAAACACGTAGAGCGTCATCTATTGTTTTTTGTTTGTACTTGTGAAGGTGAACCACAGCTTGAAAACCTTTGACGCTAAGAGATGGCGCTGTCGCAGTGCTGTGATTATTTCTGAGTGTTGTTTATGTTTTTGATTTACAAAGTATCTGTCGCTGCGAGATTGCAACGGGCTTGGCCTTTTTTAGAAGCATTTTTCCAATGATTTCTCGGTGTGTTTCATAAACATTGTCAAGGCTGTGATAACTGTGTTGTTACGTGTTGTCGAAATTATCAAACTCACCTGAATTAAAAGTGTTTCAGATTTTCGTGTCTTAATTTCTTGATTATTTGTGACCAAAAAATCAAATCAACAAACCTAAATCCAAAATGGAATGGTTATTCGGAAAACGCAAAACCCCTGAAGAAATGATGCGACAAAATCAACGAGCTTTGAACAAAGCTATGCGTGATTTGGATCGTGAACGAGCCAAAATGGAGATGCAAGAAAAGAAGCTGATCTCCGACATTAAAAAGATGGCCAAAGAAGGTCAAATGGATGCAGTGAAGATTATGGCCAAAGATTTGGTACGAACCAGACGCTATATCAAAAAATTCATATTGATGCGTGCTAACATCCAAGCGGTATCGTTGAAAATCCAAACATTACGATCACAGAACGCCATGGCGTTGGCTATGCGTGGCGTAACCAAGGCTCTAGGATCGATGAATAAACAAATGAATCTACCGCAAATTCAAAGAATCATGCATGAATTTGAGAAACAATCCGACATAATGGACATGAAAGAAGAGATGATGAGCGATGTAATTGATGATGTGATCGGCGATGAAGAGGACGAAGAAGAATCCGATCAAGTGGTATCGCAAATTCTGGATGAATTAGGTGTACAATTGAATCAAAAACTAGGCGATCTACCAACCGCCAACAGTACATTGGCTTCGGCCAAAGAGAAGGCCAAACAACCTACACCGGCGGTGGCTGATGGTGGAGCAACCTCACCAGAAGATGCCGACCTCCAAGCTAGGCTGGAAAATCTTCGCAGGGGTTGACATTGTTGATGAAGAAGAAAGAATCCCCACAATCCCTTCATGAAATTCAAATCTAACCTTGTTGATACTACGGATCCGTATATAAACATTTATATAGCGCGTTTTAGAGAGTTCCATAACATGCTCCTATAAACCCCTTTATGCTAATTGTTAAAATTATGAATTATGATCAATATATAAACACAATGAAAATTTTAATATAAAAGCGAGTTCATTCGATCCTTCCTGAATATTTACAAGTGGGCAATCAAAAAAGATCCAAAATCTACGATCATCATCTGTCAGCGTTGCACATTTCCACCAAATCGCCGATTCTGATCGGTTGCCATGTACGTTGGCCATTGGTGAATGTCTGCTGAAATATCACTTGGTCATCAATGAAGATTAGATATTTGCCAAATTTAAAAATTTGATGCCCATTCTCGAATCGATTCGCTAATGGCATGAACAAAATTCCACATTCGTTGGCTTTCATTTCGATCATTTGCCGGAAGCTCATTTTTTCGTTATTAATATTGAACTGGTCATTGATTGGTATCGTCGACGAGGATGGAACCGTTTGTTGAGCGACGAACGAGTTTTGTTGATGGCCATCAGGAGAATGTGTTGGTCCAGATGGGTTATAATACGAAGTGAAACTCTGTAATCCATTATTCAGATTAATAGAATGATCCATCATTATCAAAGCTTTTTTCAAGAATTCTTTAACAGTGACATGATTGATCAATTCGTTGCCCATCAATGTTTTCCAACCCTGATACCAGCTGCTTATCTCATGATAATTGGCCGCACCAGAATTTAGCCAAACATAGAGCACATTCAGCCATCTTGGTAAAAAATGTCGTTCCAATATTGAAACAATCGTGTTGAGCGAGATCAATGTTCTCCACTGTATCACCCATTGCCATTCATTCGTTGATTGTTGATTTGGATTGATCACCATTGATTGTATGGTTTGTTCGAGCTTGGGAACAATATTCACATCCAAAAATGACTGCATTGAAGTATCATTGAATACATTCTTCCATGGTTCCAAAATTAGCCTGGCAGAACAATCACTTGGATGCCAAGATTTTAAAGCATTCGATAGTTTCATTCGGATTATCTCATAGATTGGTTCGAACAAAAAATTCAGTTCTTTATTATCATCCGTCACCAACAGGACTGGCAGCCATGGATGTATCCAAGAATGTATGGATACCGTATCCGTCAATGGATCCCATTGTTCAACTTCGGTTTTTAAACGTGGTATCAAACTATTGGCGACCAAATATTCAAACAACCATTTTGGCAATAAATTGCGCCATTTTTCGATAAACTGTACAATTGGTTCATAATTCTTCAACGTGGGCCAATTTTGCAATGCACGGCATACCGCAGGGTTCCAGTGGTCCCACATAAGAATGTCGAAGGTTTTCGTTTTGAATACTAAATTTTTCAAACGTTCAAAAAGCGAATAATAATCGCCATTTTTAGAATCATTATCGAATGGACGCCATGAACGTAGCTCTTGACGTAAAACTGGATTAAACAGACACATGATTAGATTGTCGATCTTCAAAGAACCAAGCCTTGTGCGTAGATTATCGGTGAGAAACTTCTCAAATGTTTCTAATGCTTTTTCAAACGTAAACTTCTGGTCACCATTCTGCAATTCTTCCAAAGTTTCAATGAACATGGATAATGAATCAAGATTTTGTAATTGTTCACGTTGAATCCGTAACACTTGATCTAATCGTTCTTTTTCTTCTTGTAAATTTTCAATATGATTCTTATTACGATCATGTTCTCGTTTACGTTTGACCAGATTTTTCTCCGACAAAGAAATCAATCGCAAAATGTTCTGCTTCAATTCAGGTATATCAAATCGTGAATTGAATGTGGTTATTTCGTAGTCAGATTTTGGCTTCTGCGGTTTCGATTGATGAAGTTTGGTCAAGCCGGATAAAACTCTTTGTTCAGGACCAGTCATATCGATGATTTTCATACCGGACAAATCGGATTGTTTATCATTATTATTCCAGGATTTATCCAAACTTTCTCTGATAATATCTTCGGCAGATTTCTCATAGACAATAACGGTTTTGGCTTTGGGTTTTCCACTTTTACGCCAATTGTTTTTCTCTTTGTTACCACTATCATCTTTTACCGAAGATTCTTTATCCTCTTTGTCTATCGATTGTGGTTCATCTTTGTCATCACCTTTTCGAGGTTTTCTTGTGGTCGATTCGGGTCCATACAGCCCAATTGAACCAGCGCCGGGTCTTTTCTTTGCTTCAATCGGTTCAATGATTCCTTGGAGATTTTTACCCAAACCTTTTCCTGGTTGATAGCCCATTTTCTGCAATAGTTTACTGCCAACCCCTTTGGTGTACATTTCCCATTGGCCAAAATCAGCATCGCCGGCTGATGAACCTGCTTAAAAAAAGATCACCGATTTTAATCATCAAAAAAAATAACCAAAAAGAATCCATACCCAAACCACTGAATCTTTGAGGAGGTTGTTTTTTGAATTGATTCTTTTTTTTCGAAGTTGTTTGAGGAATGGATTCTTTTTGAGTATCATTTTTCTCGTCATTATCGTCTTCGTATAATTTTTGGTCACTTTTAACAAAATTGATGTTTGACGTATAATCATGTTTCTTTTTTTTCTTTTTTATGTCATCTTTTCCATCTTCATCTTCTTCCTCACTTTCGCTTCCGGCCCAAATACCTGTGATTTTGTACCAAGATTAAGAATTCAGAATCGAAATTAAAAGAATTATCTCTAAAACTTACCATAAATGGCTTGATTTTTGGACATTTTTTTCGGTTTGAAATTGCCAGCACCAAACTGCATGTCCCAATCGGATACTTCAAATTTGACAAAATCTTCATCTTCTGGATCACCCATTTCGGTCAAGTATTTTGATGAAAAAACAAAAATATTCAAAATTAAAACCGGAGAAAAACCAAAACACAGTGCACGGCACAGTGCACTGAAAGAATGAGAGACTGAGAAAGACTGAGAATTTTTTTTCTTGACAAACTGTTCTCAGCGCCATCTATGCCATTTAAATATAAACAAATCCACAGCGCTTCGGAAACTTTGAACTTTCGTTCGCCCAAAGGAAGTCTAACGGCAAAATCAACCTGAACTGTAGAATCATTGGATTCTATATTTCGGAAAAAGAAATGGAATGATTCTATGAGGAAATCTAAAAATCATCCTTGAAATCATTCATGCAAGACGTAAGAGGAACAATCGAAAATAGCGGGAATGTTATAAATGGTGTTCTTAAATAGAAAAACGTTATTATTTTCATGCAAATCATCTTTAGGAGAAAGCCAACATTCAAATAACATGAGATTCATCACAATGAAAAAAGGAATGAATGAAACTTTTGCCAAAAAAAAGGGAACAAGCCTTTTCTTTTGTCTTGTACATTAATAATTTTTTTGTATGGGCGCGTGTGTCAATTTGGATGATTTTCCCCTCCCTCTAAGCAGTAGTTGGTTGGCTTTTTTGACTGATAAGAGGCGGAGCAAAGGACTATAAGCAAAATATTTGAAATTGAGGAAAGGATATTCAATAAAAGCAAAAGAGTGAGGGGGCCGTCCAACCACATATCAATGAATGGCCCAAAAGGCGGATCTCCCCAATTGATTAGACACTGATTTTTGGCCAAGATCCGTTTCAAAATAGAAAAGGATCATTGGAGAATCCTTGATAGAATGTATTCAAGTTTATTAGCATCATTGAAATTAGAATCCAAGCGAATCCAAGAATCTATGATTCGGTGCACAACAGCCGCCTTGATCGGCGCATGTTTGACGCCACGATTCGATTCAATTTGGCTGAATCCATCATCATGCAGAATTCGAAAGGGAAATAAATTCATTCTGAAAACAGATTCTTTAACGGGACATTCGCATAGACCGAATACAATTCATGATGTCTGTATTCGTCCGGATCCGTGTGTGACTGTGTGACCAGAATTCATCTTGTGAACTTGGTTGTTTGCTCTCTTTCTTCTGGTTCCGGGCTTCTTTGACATTCGCAAACAGTCTCATAAATTGAATTTCCAATTTTTATCTTCAAAACTTGTGTGTGCGTGCGTGCTAAAGTGTTTTGTCCAAGTGGTTTCAAATGTTTCCCGCCAAATTGTTGAATTTAATTTCCCGATTTTGGCTTCATTTTTCCTTCAAACATTTATCATCCTTGTTGTTTGTATGTTGTAGAAGATCTGGATCTTGACAATTTTTCGGACCCGAAGAATTTGTTCACCATCATCAAACGATGAAAATTGAGTTCGGGCTTTGTCGAGAGGCCAGCTTGTTTGTGTTTCAAATTGATGATGAAACAAAAACGGAAGATGGAGAGAATTTATTCCTTATAATCTGGTCAAGAAGTGGATTCAATTTTTGTTTCTGCTTCAATTCCTAGCAACACTTGACCACCAGCACTTACGATTCGGTGAAAAGCGTCAAACAATCTAGTTGGTGTTTTTTCATCGGAAATTTCGTTCATCCGGAATCATCGCAACGTTTTTTTCTTTTATTCGCGATCTTTCCAATATTTGAAACGGTTTTTTTCTTGTTTTAACGCTCAGCTTTCCAATTTTCCTTGGAAACTTTATCAATTTTATTGGTTTTTCTCTCTCGCTTTTTTTTCTTTTGAATCCATTTTGCTTTGGAACGTTTCTTCTTCTTGCATCCGAAGAACAAAAGGAAGGATTTTGAAATGCGAACCCGACCGAACCGTTTTTTTTGTTTCATCTTACCGCCCTCGTCGTATTACAAAATGTAATATGAAAACCAACACCAATTGTTTCATTCCAAACGGAATAATATATCGTTCATTTGGAATCAATTTTTGTTTGATATTATTACCATTATTCCATTTGTCTGGGGGGCAATCATTCAATTATTGTGCACAGTGTTTGAAGCTGACGTTTGTGGCTCCCGGACTCCCGTACGAACCTTGAAGAACCAATAATAAATTGTCCGGCCACACGCCCAGCAGAAGAGGCTTAACCCCCTGAGAACCGAACAGCAACGTTTTACATGTCCGTGTGTGCGTCTATGGCGCCATAAATTGAAACAGAGTAGGAAGAAAATGATACAAATATTTCGAATCAAAAATATATTTGCATTGCAAATGAAAAACAATAGCGAATGCCACCCAGGCACTGTTTGATAGCGTTTTCACTATAGTGCATCTTCCGCTTCCATCATCCACGGCGTCAGAATTGAAGATTTTGACCTAAAAAATGAATTGAAAGCTCCCATAATTGAACTTGTTGGTTGGATGCATTTTGATGTCGCCAATCACTTCCAATGACAATCAATTCTTCAAAAATAATGACCACAACAACAACAACAACCGGACAATGATGAGGATCGAACCGGAAACGCCTTCTTCTAGAATAGCCCCGATAATGAAAAAAAAGATCAAACCAAAATACAAATTCAAACTGCAACATAAAACATTATTGTTCATTTTTGGTAAGTTACACCAAACGCGAATCTTGCTTTGTGCTTTGTGATTATCGGTTTCCTCAACCAAAAAAAAAAATCCAATCTAGATCAACTTCCGGTGTTTGATCTGCCGCTGAGTAGGCGTTTTAGGCGTACCAAAATCTATCAGTATTTGTTTAAATGCACTAAATGTTCACGGGGGTGGGCGTGTCTACTGGAACGTTTCCGAGATGTATCTTTGGTGTTTAGTTTGGATTGATCACATGAGCATTTTTTTTGCTCTCCCAAAAAGACTTCGCAAGGAAATCCAGGAATTCCGGGGAGCATGAAAGAGGGACGGAGAAAGAAAAAATAGAGCAAATAATAAATTGGGATGCAAATATTTACGTTGGGGATTTGGAGAATGAAATATATAAAAAACAAAAAACAAAAAACACAAGCAATCAACCATGGTTTCTGGTTGCAAGGTAAAATTAAGGAATACAATAAAATGAGACCAAGACAAATGATTCTCAAGGAAGTGAGCCATCACGAGTGGTTGGAAGAGTTGGGGCGTGATTCCCAATGTCAAGTGATGATAGTCACGCATTGCACCAAAAAAAATAAAAGAAATTCCGATTCTTATTCAACTTTGAGAAAAGCCAAAAAAAATCATATTTTTTTGGGCGAACAAAAGAAAAGAAAAGAAAAAAATGCGAAAAAAAATTCCATTTGAATTGAATTTTAAATCAAAATTCAATCTTTTTTTTTCGTATTTCCTTCTCCATTTTGACTCCTCCTTCAGTTTTTTTCCTACTTTCTCCTCTATTTCGGCTCCTCCTTCAATTTTTTTCGCTCTATCTGCGCCTTACTTGAATCTCCACCCCAATCGAATCAATGCGTTCAAGTACATTTTGTTCAATTCATTAAACCTGAACGAAATACACGATCGGGGATGTTGAGATCCAGGATTTCCAAAGCCTAGGCACGCATAAATTGATTGTTATTAATTATGATCAAACATGCACGATCCAGATGCCGAGATGCAAAAATTTAAATTTCCGAAAATCATTAAAAAAAATGAAACGCGCGCAATTCAAAAGCCAAGACTCCTTCCAGACATGATAGACAAAAAGAATGTTTAAAATTCTAAAAAAAATATGATGTAAATCTTCCAGAATAATTACATATTCCGATGAAACTCCCCTGGAATCCTGTGTGTGTGTTGTGTCTGGTTTTTCTTTACCATGCCAAGCAATCACAGCTGTTGGCCATATTCTTTATTGCATTCGGGGGGAAATTGGATGGGTGTGTGCTAAAAAGTGTCGCCAAAAACAAAAAGAAATCGAGTTAATTTTTTTTTTGAAACAAGAAAAAAATAAATAAATATTCGCGCCCGAAATTCTGGCCCCTGTTATTGCCCAGAATTGTCATTATTGGCTATGATGAAGATGATGATTGTCAGCTAATATGGGCGTGAGCAAAGTTTTCCGACCGACCCTGGGATGCATATCCGGAAAGATAAAGAGAGAGAGAGAGCGAGAGAGATGGTAACTTTTCCCGGTTTCCATTTCATTCCACTTGACTCGTTACCATTCTCATCATCATCATCGTTGTTATTGCCGTCATTGTGTGGATAATTTAAAACGGAAAACGATATTAAACCAGAAACAGAAATACTGTACTGATTTTGACATCTAGAAATTGCCAAGTTTCTGGTCTGGATCCCTTTCGCAAATATCTTTCTCTTTCTCTCTCTTTCTCTCCTCTTCTGGATTCAGATTGTGATTGAATGAATGAATACCCGAAAAAAAGCGAAAAACCTTTCCAACTTTGGATTCAACTTTTTATGATTATTTACTTTTTTTTCACTCTCAACTTTGCACCGAAGCAAAATTAGTTCTATTTTATAATGGATAAAGATTTAGCTTGGTTGCCCGAAATTCGGTTCGCATCCACCAACGACGCCCACCTCGAACGCGTACCAAAATTATTCTGGTTGAATTCAACCAGGGAAAAAATGCTGACTAGCGAAAATCCGGACCCGGAATACCCGGACCTAACTGTTGACTGTTGAGTTTCCATTTTCTTGCCTAAAATCGAATCAATTATTGGTTATTGAAACCAATGGATAATTTAGGAACGATAAATCCCAAAACCATCGGAAATAAATAATGTTAGTTTCCGATTCAGTTGTTCTTGGCGGGCCAAACTGCCAACTGTAAATCGGGTTAATTTTTGGGCTTCCATTTTGCCACAATGTTGGAACATCGTGCTGATGTTTGGGAAAAGGAAAGCATCAGCTCGAATGTTGAGAGAAAGAGGAGGGAACAAATTTATAGGAAAATATCTAACCTAAAATATCTATCTCCGTCGATAAATTCTGATCACGATTCTATCGGTCAACTTTGTAGCAAATTCATTTCTATGTTGTAGCTAAAGAATGGAAAGAATTTATTTTCAAACAAATAATTTATGAAAATTTTCCCATTTTTCCTTCTTCCCAAAACCCAAACCAAAAATGGCTGATGGTTTGGCGGCCATCCATCTATCCGTCTATCCGCACACAAAGCATCCATTTATTGTGGTAATTTACTAGACTTATTCAACATCCGAACAAAATTCGTTCCTTCATCATCATTCACATCGATGATAATGGTGCATGGAATGATGATAGTCAATACGAATCTACCATCGCGTAGCGGAAAACCATCTAAACCACCATCAACCTTGGGCAATCAATACCGTGGACGATATAATCAGCAAAGGAATCAATTTGGATCAAATTTTCAGCAAAGATTCAACGGCCAATCAACATCATCTGGATCGACATCGACCATAACCGCTACAAACGGAATTTCCGCCAACACTGCGGATGGAGTTTCCACTTCCGATTTCATTGATTATTCCAATGACCAGATAAATGATGAAAGAAAATTATTCAATTATTTAATGCGTAACTATGATAATACTATTAGACCGGTCAAGAATGCTAGCAAACCGATCAATATACGTTTGGGAATCACATTAACACAGATTTTCGATCTGGTATGTTCCCTCTCACTTGGGGCGTGTTAAAGATTTATTTTAGGATTTCTTCTTATAATTTCTCATTTGGTTGGGGTTGTCTGGTACAGGACGAAAAGAACCAAGTGCTGACCACCAATGTTTGGCTGGATCAAGAATGGATCGATGAATTTTTAACCTGGAATAGTAGCGATTTTGGTAACATCACCAAAATACGTATACCATGCCAGAGTATTTGGTTACCGGACATTGTCCTCTATAACAAGTATTTTGCTAATTCTTTTTTTGTCCTATCCACTTTCGCTACTTTTGGTTTGGTTTGTTTCAACTTTTGCGCTTATCGTTTCCCTTTTCCCTGGCTACAACCTAGCGCCGATGATTACACCAGAGGCTATATGAATAGCCGTGCCATTATCGAACCAAATGGTAATGTGTTTTGGCCACCGCCCACCAAATTCCGTAGCACATGCCAAGTGGATGTTACTTATTTTCCGTTCGATGATCAAAGCTGTATCATGAAACTAGGCTCTTGGATTTATGATGGCCTTAGTGTTAATATTGAGAATCGTACACAAAACGTTGATCTTTCCAATTATGTTTCCAATGGTGAATGGGATCTGTTGCGTACCAGCCTGGTTAGAAATGTGGTCTATTATCCTTGCTGTTTTGAGCCATTTCCTGATGTTACCATAACTTTGGTGATCAGAAGAAAGATACTGTACTACATGTACAATGTGATCATACCATGCATTATGATGTCCTTGTTGACTTTGTTAGTGTTTTGTTTGCCTCCTGAATCCGGTGAAAAAATCGCCCTGGGCGTAACAGTGTTGCTTGCCTTTTCAGTGTTCATGTTGGCCATCTCCGAAAAACTACCAGAAACATCCGAATCCATACCGTTATTAGGTAAGTTTTTGAATTCATCTTTTTTTTCATTAGTTTCCCAGGGAAAAAATCTGTTTCCGGTCAAGCTATGATGGCCATTTTTCATCAGTACCCAAAAACTGTGTTTTTGTCATGTCTTATTTCAGCATTTGTACTTGTTTTAACTGATGTTGATCTGCTTTTAACACGAATTCAGTTCCAAGAATAAAACCTAGAAGCCTAGAATAAAAACAATAGATATTCTCAGAATATGGACCGGAAAATCACCAGATATTTCCTAAGATTCTGGGTAAGTGTTAGGGAAGGCATCCTGTTGTAGATTCTGATCCGCAAAATTTAGGTCAAATCGTTTAGATCGTGTTTTACCATCGTCATTATCTTCTCTTGGACATTTTATTTTTTGCACTTGCAGCAAACAGCCGTTTCTGGACTAACCATCCAGACTACAAACATGTTTGCGTGTGTTTTGGTGTTTTTATTGCCATCTAAATCCAATACTTCCTCCATTGCCAATCATCAATTTTGGAGGAAAAAACCAAAAAAAATGTATCAAATTCAGTCCCAAAATGTTGAGATGCAGAGAATTTGTTGAGAATAGCGAAAAAAACCAAAAAATCAACAACTATTTGTTTCCGAAAAAAAAACAAGAACTTTTCCGATCTTGCTACAGTGTTGCGGTAAAGTCTAATTCCATAAGAAACAAACAGAATTAGATGAATGGTGGATGGCCAACTTCTTGAATGATGATGATGCTATGTAAGAATGTGCGCGTATATGTCTGTTCATGAGGCTTTCCCTAATTTGCTTTGCAGAATTCTTCTCGATCTGATTGGATACATAGTCAACAAGGAAGCGCAGAATAAAAACCATTAAAACCATGCACACAAACCATGGTGGTATTGGTTGGATCATTATTATTTTTTTTTGTTGGACTTTTTGCTCTCTTCTTTTTTTCTTTTCTGTCTGGTTTTCGAGCTGTTTTGCTGTTTTCTGCGAAGAAAAAAACCTCAAAAGAATCCACCATCAGTGAATTCTGGTATGTTCTTATGCTCTTTGAAGCAAAGCGAGGAAAAGTTTTATTGAATCATTCCAACCAATTATCATTATCATCAACTTTTTCCTTGATTTTTGCTTTGATTCTTCGCTTTCATTATACCAAGAATATTCCAACAGATTTCTGATGTTGGGTGTTGATTTATTGTGTTTGGCTAGAAGTTGCTGCTGTTGACTGATGATGAAAGACACTTTGTTCCTGTTCCCTGGAACGCACAAAATCTTTCAATTCGATTGTCCGATCCTCAACTGGGTTAATGTTGAATAGTTTTGCGTTGTTCATTAACTACTTCCAGCCTATTTGGCAGAGGGACCAAAAACGGGCCTAGATTTTATTTGCTTGCAAAGCTAGAAACACCCAAAATTCATTTGATCAAATTCCAGAATCAAGAATCATCAAACATGATCGACGATGAAATACGATGGGGAACCGCAGCCGAAAATTCTGTTTGTTAGTTAGCAAGATTGATTTCTCAAGATTGATCAGACATCCATAAATCCAGATCAAAATGTCGAATTTATCCGGTTAAAATTAATCATGTTAATGTCTGGGTAAAATGTTTAGGAAACATTGGAAATTGGCGCGCACATTTTTAAAAATTCATTTTTTTCTGGTGAAAAATGAAACCATCGATTATTTGTAATCGATTAGCGCCGGAAATTTTCAAAATTTTTTTGGTGAAATAAATAAATTTTGAATAGGGAAAAAACCATAAACTCCATCATTATCAATCATGTTGATAGATCCTCTCTTTTTGTTGCGGATATTCTTTTTTTTCATGAAAAACCAAACAGAAATAACTGATCGATTGGTGGTTTTCCGGGTATTTTTTTTTTGGCCAAAACCGATAAGAAAATGAAATATAGCAATAGACCAAATCTAAAATCGATTGAATAGTGTTTGATGGTTTTTGTTCTGACCATGTAGGAAAAAACTTTTCAATTATTCAATTTTCAAAGGTTTCTTTTTATTTCGAAAATAATTGTCAAAAAATTTCGATTTTTATTGCCATCAAACTGCGAGCCCAATGAAACTTTCGGTTTCGGTTTCGGAAAGCAGAAAGAAATTTTATCACTATAAAACAGTCGAAGCTTATTCTTTTGCCAGCAAAAGAGCCATTTTCCGGTTGGAAATATTTCCTTGAGCCTCAATTCATTCTAGATAAGCGCAAAATATTGCTCTGCATGAATCCTAGAATGTTGGATTGTCAAATTTTCTCATTTTCCGGTCTCCAGAGTTTCAGGTCTGATGATTCGGAAAAGTATATAAAAAAAAGATAAATCCTGCTTCGGGAATTATGATCATGATTATTATCGCTTGAATCTATTTTTGGATGATAATTGTCAGAAAGTAACCTAAAAATTAATTTGATTGATAATTAAAATAATTCAAGTGTGCTTGGATTATTGTTCCAAATGATCGAATCAAATCCAATCATCATGATCATCTATCCATCATTTGTAGGTGTCTATTTAACAGTGGTGATGGGCATAACCAGCGTTTCCATCGTGATGACCGTGGTTGTTCTCAATTTTCATTACTGTTCACCATTGAACAAACGTGAACTACCCGAATGGATCAAATTGTGGATCATTGGTGATCAGACGACGATTTTCGATGATTATTATCAAGCCCGTCCCAACATGTCCAATGGTTTCGGGTGTTGTCCAAGGTCTAAATCTGATGAAAAAATGAGCAAGCAATCAATGCCCAATCATGTTTCCAATGGTGGTGATATTATGGGAAAATCGTTCGGCCTAAAACAACAAATATACCCACAATGTTTATCGCCCAGTGATTTGTTTCAAACAATCGATGCAGAAATTTATTCGACAACCCAATCCAACGATGGATTCTTTTCAAATCAGAATAACAATAACTATGATGGCAATAAAGCTGCCAGCAATGGTGCAGATACAACCGAAACAACAACGAATGCATCATCAACATTATTGTCAAACAATAATAATGACAACAACAACGAAAACAAGGTTCTGGATAATCAAAATTCAACCATGTGGAATCACCAACAACAACAACATCGGGCCAGGCTACTGGATCCATACCATTATCCTGGTAATATCCAAATGAAACACGCACACTTCCAACAGGCCAAAGCGTTTAACGTTTGTCCGAATTCGATGAAGCATAATCATCATCATCACCATCATAATCATAATCATTACCATCATTCTCAACAACATACAAGTTCTTCACTTCAGGTAAAGTATCCAGTATATTCAAAGTTTGCTATTTAATGTTATTGGATTCTAGCCTGGATGTTACAAAGCAAGAGGGAGAGGGAGAGGGAGAGAGAGAAATGTTTATTGGCTCCGTCCAATGTTGTTTGGTTGTTATTCTTTTTTGGTGTCCATCAGAGAAATGATCCTTTTCGATCGTTGATTGTTTCTCTTTTTTTTCGCTTTCTTAAATGATCCTCTGAATCCATTTTCTCAAAATGGTTTCTCGTTTTCAAAATGAACGCGCCAGCAAGTGCTCTGGATTAAAAGCTATTTATTTAGACTACTACTAGAACACAGACAATCGATTTAACGGATGGAAAATTTCTTAGTCGCCCCCTTCAAAAAAGGGCCGGACGAAAGTGCAATCAAATTTTTTCGGGTCGATTCAGATGATCCTTTTGACTAGTATATTGTTTTATTTTTTTGAAGATAATTCTTCATGGTTGATCAAATCGAAACTTTGATTGGATTGGATTTATTTTCTATAATTCTATTTAATTTCTCTATTTCCGTTACATTTTTTTCATCAGGATCATAATGATGTTAATGATGATTTAATCACCAAGTTCACAACAAGAGTGCCATCTGTATGTGGCTATATGGATCAAAAAGATTCTACCACCAATATGCAAGGCCATTATAGCCCCAGTATTGGTAACATTGGTGATAGTAATAGACGATTGCTCAGTACGATTGCTCCGATTATTTGCGCATCCGGTGCTGCTGAAGCCACCGCCTTCTTAGGTACGAATTCAATGCGACAGATGGCGCCAGAATCACCACTATCCCGAAACATAAAAAGGCGCCGCCGCAAAAACAATCACCACCTTCTTTCACAGGATTCAACCGGTACACCTCCACCACCGCCTCCTTTTTCGCGCCAAGATGAGCCTTGGTGCAGATCTAACAATGATGGTGATGGAGAAGAAGAGCAAAAAGAAGCTGAGGAAGAACAAGATGATAGAATGGGTCAGACAAATGGTGATGAAGCTCAACCAAATCAAGAAATGCTGCAAATGTTACGATATTTGATGTATAGGCAAGAGGTGGACGATAATATAACTAGAAGAATACACGAATGGCGTCTACTCTCCATGTTCATTGATAAAATTTTATTCTGGATATTCACCATCACAACCGTTCTAACATCGGTCACATTCTTGGTGATCATTCCAGTGAATAGGCGTGGTTTTTAGGGCGGAACCAACGAAATGGAATAAAATAAACTTTTATTTCGTGTTTTTCTTGGTTGAGGGCAAACATTCATCATTGAATAATAACCATAAATCAAAATTTATAACATTGTTAAATGATAATATAATTTTAAAATAAAATAAAAACAATCGAAATTCCATAGATCGATGATGGTGCCGAATTCAATCAAAAGTTCCACCCTTGAAGTTCTTCAATGTTGAAGACGAAATCCGATGATGATGATGAGGAATGTCCACTATCGGATATGTGACAGCGTCCATTGAAACCATTGGACGCTGAACTAAAATTAAACACTGAAGCCATCAATTTATTACTAAGGCTTGTGGTAAATATTGGCTGCTTAGACTTGTTGCTTTCGATACTGCTGTTGCTGATGGTTGGCCTATTTGAGCCAGCAATCACCTTTGGACCATTATTGATGGTCTTAGCATTGGTTTGATTGTTACCAATCCAACTGGTGGGCTTGGAAAACAGTCCAACAATCGAGGAATCTTGTAGACGGGATTTCGCGTTGGTTTTTTCTTCTTGTCTGTGTTGCGGTTGAGGATAGCCAAACAACGATATGGAACAATGCTTTAATCCGGCAAACACGGTCGATTCTAATGATTTACCACCACTTTTCGAAAAGCGATGCTCGTTGAACAGCGGTGATGATTTCGGTAGACGACTTTTGTCCTCACAATTATTGCCGCTATGATCAAAGAATTCTACCATTTCTAAAGATTCCACCATACCATTGAAGGCTCTACTATCCTCGACTTCATCCTCATCTGGATCATCATCTTCATCATCCTCCTCCTCTTCCTCGTCATCTTCTTCATCATCATCCGACCAATGATCCAAGGTTTGCTTGTGTAACTCCAACGATGGTAATGTTGGAAACACTGTATCACAGATGGAGCAACCAAAATGACGTTTAAACACTTGATGTTTGGCCATCGATCTGGCAGTCTTGAATAATCTTCCGCAAACATTGCAAGCGAATAATTCATTGATCTGTCGCTGTTGCTGCTCGTGTAACTGTTTTTGCTGTTCCAACTTGGATGGTCGTCGTTTATCCGAATTCTTTTCGACTTCCTCCTCTTCCTCTTCCTCATCGTCGTCGTCGTCATCCTCATCCTCATCATCGTCCTCATCATCGTCGTCGTCGTCTTCATCATCATTGTCTTGGCAGTCATTATCGTCCATATTCTGATTGTCCTGGTCTTCTCCTTCTTCATCATCAACATCGGATGTTGTATTATCATCATCGTCTTCATTTTCAATCATGATCGAACAATTTGTCAATGATTCCGGTAAATCTTCTGCAGTACAATTATTGTTGTAGCAATTATTCATTTCATGTTCATGGTGATGATGGTGATGCTGATGATGATGGTGGCCAATATGATGGCAACAGTGTCGGTGATGGCGACCATGGTCCGATTGATGATGAACGCAAATGCATTTAACCGGAGTGTCCGTGGCGACATCTGTTGGCTGGCGTTTGAACCACGCGGGACCTTTTGGTTAAACAAATGATAATAAGACACAACAGAAGAAGGAGAAGGAGGAGGAACGAAGAGAGTAATAAATAATAAAAGAGAGAAAAAAGAGAATTAGTCAATCAATGAAAGCACTAAAGACTTTATTGTAGTGGCACTGTTTGGGCTTGTGAATAAGCATTAAATGGGCGGAGAGAAAGCATAAGAGAGAACACACAGACAGCATTCGATCATTCAATCACTGAGGATTGAGTCATCATCATTATAGGCTGGGCATATAATGTCGGTGTAGTGTTCAATAGCTTTCTAACAAAAGCTTCCACTATTGCCCTTCCCCGAAAAGCAACACTGAACAAAACAAAAAGCACAAATGAAAAAACATTGATTTTTCAATTGATTTTCATTCGGTCGTTGTTTTCCTGTCTTCCCCAAGCCCATCCCTTTTGATTGATTCCGTCACATTGTTTGTGACGAAGCCTAAGCAAAGAGAGAACGACAAAGAGCTCCATAATAGAAATCCAATTATGAAACCTTATGTAAGCGTATGAAAAACGGTAATTTTACCGGAAAAAAACGAGAATACAAAATGATTGTCGACCCAAACACATACACACACACACACACATACACACTCAGGAATACCGGAAATGCGTCCTTGGAAGTGCCAACATCCGTTCTTGTTTTCAATTGTTTTTTCTCTCATTGTCGTTTGATTGGCTTTCGGTGGTGTTTGCAATTATTACTGACGTGTGTGCTGCTTGTGTGTTCATTCTGGTGGGCGTATGTGTTCAGGATGTGTGCCCGGAATACATAATTGGTTCTAATTATGTGATGTTTATCATTATCAAGCATCGGTCTTCGGCAAATATGTCTCTTTCTCGTTCTATTGTAATTAATATTATCGTGGTGGTTGTTCGACATTTAGCTTTCATCCTTGTTATATTTTATTGAGTGCTCCCAAAGCCAAGCTCTGTGGACCGAATGCACAGAATGCCACTCAGGATGTCCTCTATTATTTAACAATATTTTCACATATCTCCCATTCTCTCTAAAATCGATGGAGAGACACGAGACAAAATAAAATCGAAGCTTTAAAGGAAAACAAAATTGAATTTCAGCGAAAATTAAATGGAATGAAAATGTAAATTAATGTGAAAATGGAATAATCCAAGACCCATTTCCTTTTTGGATTTTATCATCCAGTCACTGGGTGCAAACCAGCCAGAAAATGAGGAAATCAGGGCCAGAACAGAAGGGTCCGATGGGGACCGACCAAGAAACCACAAAAGAAATTTGTGTTTTTAAATTATAATTCTACAATGGGATTTTATTTTCTGGGAACATCAATTCTCTCTCTCTCTCTCTCTCGTTCTCATTGTTGAATGGTGATGAAAATGCCCCAACTACAACGATAGAGAGAGTAAGAAAGAATTCACCAGAATGGGAAAAGCATGAATTAATTTTTTAAATTTAATATTTTAATAATTTTTTAAAATCACATCAGCATTCGCGTTCAGAATTGTGGTAGTTCATTTCAAATAAATGTCTAAGGCTTTAGACTAAACCCAGAAGCTTGAACAGGGATGATTATGATAGATGCTCAGTGCAGCTGAGGCTCTAGATAAGGGGTGAGCAACTCGTGGCCCACCAAATATTTTAGTGCGGCCCACCAAGCATTTCTAAACAGGGAAAGAAACTGTATTACTCTCTCTGATTGGTCCAATGTGATGACTTGAACCAATGACGAGATACACTATAAACAGCAGAAGAAGGTGTATTTCTCTCTCTGATTGGTTGATTGTGATGATTTGAATCAATGACTGGACACACTAAAGACAGAAGAAGGAGGTGCATTTCTGTTCTCTTGTTCAGAGATGTCGTCGTAAGTGTACATTTTACAATACTCTATGTCCAGCCCGCCAAAAAATTTTAAAATTCAAATTGGCCCACTAATTAAAAAGGTTGCCCACCCCTGCTTTAGAGAATAGAAGCATCACAATCATCATCATCATAATTCCGCTCAAGAAAAGAATGAATTCCAGAGGAATTTCCATTTTTTAACTCTCCTTGTCCCAATGGTTGTGGTCGGGGTTGATTTAGTCCACCGAATGATGATGGAGGTTTCGAGTTTCTAAGAAAAAGATTTTCTTTTTTTTTTAGAAGAAAATGCTAACAAAGCCACCATTTTCAGCGACATCAATCGTGAAAGAGTGAATTATTCGTACATTCTCCCTTTTTTTTCTCTCTCTCTCTTCCTCTTATGCTTTTCCCTGAGGTTGGCCTCGACCATTGACTGACAAGCACGCAAACCACATAGCCCTAGAACAAAAGAATGCAAAAATTCTGAACGCAAATGACAATAATCACCATTTATTCAGCCATGTCAGTTTAATACATGTGTGTGTATGGAGAGAATATTCCTTGGAGGATTCAATGCTCTTTCTCGTTCACTTCTCTAGATGTATTCTTCCACTATGTTTTCATCATTTATTATTTTGCCCATTGATTTGTGTTGGGTGCTGTATTTTTCTGCTCTGTATTCGTGTTATACTTCGGGTTGGATGCACGGAAAATTATAATAATAGTAATCAATGATGTAATAACTAGAGAGAAAGACAGAGGCAGACCAAAACACAGCGACTAACATTGTAGACTTGAAGATTAGATTGAAAATTATGGAAATCTTTGTGTTGAAATTGGCCTATCACGAAACAGACCTTTTCAGACGCTAGACAAACAGAAATACCAGAATAAAATACAAAGCACAAACCAGTCAGATTGCTAAGGATGCAATCCATCTATTTCTCTGAACTAAATAGGCAAAATATTCATATTTTTTTCGCTTGTATTTTCCTATGACCGGCCTTCCGAGCATTTCGATTATTTATTAGATGCGAAACAAGAATAGATTATGATTTCTACTCGGATTCCTTGAAAAATGCAAGCACGCTATGAGCAGGTAAAATAAATAAAGCAAAATATAAATCAATCATTTTTATCTCATTTTTGCGAAGAATATTACCGAATAACATAAAAAGAATAATCTGTATTATAGAAAAATGCCCATAATAATGTTCGCCTCTCTACAACAGGATGCTTCTCTGCAGGGATTTTATTTTCGCTCATTTCTAAAACAGAATTCCTTGCCATTGGTCTCATTCAAAAAGTCCCTCTTTCGCATGAACACTATAAAAAAAGCATTGCAGTGAAGCATGCTGTTGTAGGAACTTGCAGACTAAACGAATTTTAGCTTACTTTCAATAGAAATACATTTTTGATCTGAATGAAAGAATATCGTGAGAGAATCAAACAAACAAACAACTGCATTGTAATGTGCGTCAAAATTTCGCGTCAGATAAGATTCAGGGAATATTTTGATTCTGGTTTGATCTGTCTATCTATTCTGGCCAATCTAGAATTCACATTAACAGTATGATAAAGAATGATACATTCTCTGTTCCTGTCTGGATATAATCTATTCTGTCTTCGGTTGTTTTCTTCATTTCAAACCGAAAACCATAATAATACGACAATGACGATTGATGTTCTAGTTTATTTATTTTTGGAAGCTCTTTGTAACCTTTTTATTTTCTTTTGCAACAAAAACCCAAATACGTGATTTAATTCCGACGCCCAAGAGACACGTTGCATATCACCAAAAGGTGCATTATCAGCGGGTGAAAGTTTTAGGAAGTTTTTTCTCCGGCTAGATTTTGGAACAAGAGGGAAAAAGAGATTCAAGTAGCAGTCGGGTGGTTCGACTGGTAATTCCGGCAAAGAAACCAAAGTTTCAAGTCGATTTTCAAGTGTTGGTATGTCTTCCTGGGTGCGTGTTTAAAAAACTTTTTCTGCTTTGTTTTCACAATCTTCAAGAATTTGGTTTTTTCTCCTTCTCCCCCCTCTCCTTCCTCTTCCTCCTCTTTCTCTCTCTATCCCTGATTTGCGTGCCCAAAAATAGCCAAAATTTTGGTTGATAATAAATAGCACAAACGATTTTTTAGTCAAATTAGATTTTAAAATTTGATTTATGTTTAATACAAAGAAGGGTCTTCGTGCTAGGAATAATCAAAATTCTTATTGTATTTCACCAAATTCAAGCGAGAAAAGAAAATTCCCATTTACAAATTCATTGCTTGCATAATAAATCTTAATTATTTGTAACATTAGGCATTCGGATTCCTCCTTCTTTTGAGGTTCTTAGGGCGAAGATGGTTTTGCTTGCCACTTTCTTACCCACTGAATCCGGGGCCAGAACATCAGCAGAATCCAAGAAAGCAACAACAACAGCATAGACCCTGTTTTGGAACATTCCCAATGACTAATGACCATGATAAAGTCGAAAAAAAATTGAGAATCAGCCTGAGCGACAATGCAAGAATCACTGGGCACATAAAAAAATTAATTTTATGTTGGTCTATTTCCGTTTGTTATTCTCTTTCTTTATTTCATTTGAATTTAAGTTGATGCTTTTTTTGGATCTCCCTGTATTAATAATTTATGATGGCGTCCTTCCATCCATCTAGGAGGCGCAGCGAAATAAAAAAGAAATCAGGCACCATCGGGAGCAAAGGATTGCCAATCATAGCGAAAATTCGTTGCGCCAAACAAAAACAAAATGCAAGGAACATTATGAATGAGAACACAATTCAAACAAAACCCGAATAAAAATGGATTAAATAGGCCAAGAAAGAGACCCAAACGGGCACCCTACCCGCGAGGAGAAATTCCCAAGCATCCTTGAAGACTTTGGGCCGAGGAGAAAAAGAGAAAAAAAGAAAAAGAGAGCCAGAATATAATCAGTCATTATCGGTGATTTGGCGCCATTGTTGTTATTTTTTTTTTGCTGTTGGTCCCTTCGATCTTTCTTATGAGTGCGTGTGTTTGTGTGTTGATTCGCAAAGAATGAAGACTGATGATTGTCTTTCGAAGGAATTCTGATTTACCCAAGCAAGGAGGAAGAGGGTGGGTGGAGCTAAAGTGGGACGGAGGAAGCAAAGAAAAAAATTTCATTTATTATGTTCTCGTTTTTCTTGCTTTTTTCTTTCGAAACATTCTCCATCTCTCTCCCTCTCTCCCTCACTCTCAGTTTTCATCTTTTGTTCGATTGTGTATCCTTCTAGGAAAATGGATTATTTATTATAATATCGGGAAAAAAGCGGAAGAAGAAGGATTTTCCACCAAATGGCGCCCTTATTTGGGAATCTAGAACGCATACACAACAAATTAATATATGCTTCAGTAGATATTTTAATGAATCAAACATTAAAACGTACATCCAAGTTGGTGAAAAAAAAACAACGATTGATGATGATGAGATCATTAAAAAAAAGCTTGGTGAATTTTTTTTTCAAAAACAAAAATTCCATCATTTTAAAGCTCTGGATTTGTTCCTTTCTTTCCTGGCTGTTTTCTCAGGTTTGGAAGCTAGCTCGATTCGTTTTTTTTTCTAAAATCCGGTATCTTTGATCATCATCACCACGGGTTCCTGTCAAGCTTTTGGCCTAGAAGATGCTCTTGTTGATGTTTTCCATTTAGTTAATTAATCCTTTTCTCTGTTTTGTTTCCGCTACGTGTGTCCTGAGTTCTCGTATCATTATTTAGCCATCTTACAATGTCGTTGTTGTCATCAGTTTTTTGATCGAAAAGGATTACCAAATTTCCAGCCTTTTTTGTCTTTTTAAATCTTCAATCATCAGAATGATGGATGATGGCTCATAGATGGTGTTCTAAAATTTTCGAAAAAAACCTCTTCTCTCTAAATATAGCGCTAAACTCAATAGGACCGAAAGCGAAAAAGGTGGGTTAATTTATTCATACGCGCATGATGATGTTATGCTAGTGGGCGCGGTTTCACAAGCAAACATCGCACCCACTATTAGCACTATTTCTCGTTCATTTCCAATTTGGTTGGTGAGCTTTCTAGATCTCATTTGAATGATTGCAGAAAAAGAAACAGGAAGAAACCTAGGAAGAGAACCTAGTGTTTTTGTGAAACACATTCACGATTCTTGGTCAAACTTGATTTTTTTCTTGGTTTCATTTAGGCCAGATAATTATGAAGAAATTAGCAAAATTATCCAAAACAATCGCACTTTCCGAGATAGAATTCTCTTGGAATCATCAATTATTCTCGATGATAGAGTAAAAACAATTATTCAATTTGTTAACGAAATAATTCTTGTTTCTTTACGCTGTCTTGCCTCCATTCTCCTCCCTTTGCTTCTCATAGCCATCATCTTGTATGCCATAATTCAGCTACCGAATTCAATTAAGTTTCTCCAGAATACCAAAAAAAAGAAACATGGATTCCACGAACACAAAACAGAGACAATGCAATTCTACGTCTCGAATTCTTGGAACGAAAAAAAAAGATGTTTCAACAAAGACAAGTTTTTTTGCTTTTTTTGAGAGCGAGAGCGAGAGAGAGAGTGTGTGTGTGTATATATATATAATTTCGAATAGATTAGATATTTCCGGAATCAAGTTGTTTGCATCCATGCACACTCTGCGCACAAGCACGCTCAGTTTCCGGCTAAAGACCATTTCCAAGATGATTGATGCGTTTGTCTTTTCGATTTCTTTTCCTCTTGTTCTTTTGTCGGAACTTGTTTGAATTTTTTTTTCATGTGCTTGTTATTTCAAAACTAGGAACATAAAAAACATAAAAATCATCCAATGGTTGGGCACAAATCAAGTGAAAACAATTCAACAATCTTGTTAGAATTTTTTCCAACTCAAACTTCAAATAAGAGTAGCGACAAACTTTTTTCTTAGCCAAACGAAAAGTCGATCCGAAAAAAAAGGATTTCCTGCCATCAAACTATTTCATTTCCTAGTATTCCCAATTTCTTTATTGTGATTTATATTATCATTATTTTGACTTGAAGCACTTGTTTTTTGTCTTTCTTGTTTGGTTGGAGAGCTTCAGTTTTGCACTTCAGTTTGAGGAACGCAGAATTCGGACACATGTCTATCTTCCTGTGGTTCTACTTCCAGAGTCAAATCGATTCGATTGGAAGAGAATACTACTCACCTGAAGTTTGTGGATGTCCACAACATCGATTGCACGAATGATGATGATGAGGATGACGATGGTTGCTGTTCTTGTGGCATTTGATGAATTGATTATTATTGTCATTATGGTTGTGGTTGATCTTGGCCATTTTTTGACCATGCTGCGGTTGTTGTGAATGCGAATGATGGTCCATGGACGACAACGATGACGATGATGAAGAGGACGGCGTACTGGTGGTGATTGGCTGCCGTAAACATGGTGCCATCACCACCATCGTATTGGTCATTCTGGTCGCTTTTAATTGTTGATCACTCAAATACGTATTGAATGGAACAAATGTTCCAATCATGGTTCCAATAGTAGCGGCTACAGATGTGGTGGTGGTTATGGTGGTCGATGTAAAACAGGGGGGTGAATTTGATCCGGATCTAGTTTCGCATATAGATCCTTGCTCGATTCGAACAGGTTTACTCGGTACAGAACTTGAACTGTTGGTCGATTCAGATAGATCAATTATGATTGGTTCCACTTCTGAGATGGCCATCTTTCTCAAACATGTCTCGCAATCATTGGCCGATGATTTCACCACCAAATGATTCTGGTTATTTTGGTAATTGTTATTGCTTTTATTGATGCTTGGCTGATTTTGATGGCAGTTACCATTTTTGGTCTGTTGATTCGAATCAGCAAGTTGCCGTTGTTTTTCAGGTAGCCGATGACCATGAATGCGGAAAATTTCCTTGACGATATTGGGCGGCACTTTGGATAAAGGAACGATTTCCACTTCGACCTCAGTACAATGGCCCATTTTCTCTAATCTACGCATCAATTGCAGGGAATTGTTATCCAACGCTATGTACGAGCCATCCTTTTCGGTGACTTGAAGTTTTTTAGGCAAACAAAGCGGTATTCGATCCAAATGATGTCGCAATAATTGTTCCGAATCATTTATATTGTTGGAGACTTCATTCTTGTTATTGTTGAAAATATTATCGTTCATCACCGTTGTATCCTGGCTTATTGGTTGCCAGGTAATCAATGTTTTCGGTGTCTGACCTTGACCTTGACCTTGAACTTCATAATTGTAATTATTATTATTATTATTATTAGCATGGCCATTAAGGCCGGGCGTTTGTAGGTGGAGAAAGTGTATGGATGATGGTGATAGCCATTGAGTGAGAGGAGATTGTTGAATCTGCGGCGGCGCAAATCCATTCACCGATCCTCCTACGGGCTGCTGCTGCTGTTGTTGTTGCTGCTGTTGGTTGTGGTGGGCATTGGTGGAGCAAACAGTGGTATTACTACCACCGTTAGCGCTGACATTGGTCCCGCCTCCGCCCACGAATTTTAATAAACCAATGATTGACACCAGTTTGAATGACGTGAATGAGTGTGCAGAGAAAAGGTGTGGCGTAGCAGGCGTAGCAAGCGCAGCAATCGAAGCAACCGAACCTACAGAAAAAGATATTAAAAAAATTTAACTTATAAAAATTTTCAAATGCATCAATGTTATTGTTTAATTCTTAAGCCTAACAAATGAAGTAAATTAATCGAATCAAATCAAATCAATCAATCAAACTATGTTGTAATAGGGTCAGTTTTGATTGCCACCACAATTTTGGCCAATCTTTTACCATGATGCATCTTCTGTTTTTGTGAATCTTGGAAGGATTTTTGTACCATCAATTTGGGCAACGATTTTTCCGGTGCTAATGATGATGAATTCTGAATCATTAAATTTGTCGGGCTTCCTGTGGTGGTAGAAGCAGATGTATTTGCATACGCATTTCGTTTTCGAAGTCCATCAGGTCCATATTTTAGAAAGCGCTTCATTGCTAAAAATAGCATGGCCAATATGATTGCTCCAAGGATCAATGCCAGCAAATGTAATACTTTATCTCCGTTCGTCGGCTGGTCAGAATCTTTTGTTTCGTTCACCATCAAGGTTTTTGTCGTTGGAGCCGGTTTTGTTCAAAACCATGGCACTAGAAAATGCGACTATTTTATACAGGGACATATAATGCCGAATTCGACGAAATAAAACTTGGTAAAAATCAATTTGTTGGATTGTTGGATTTTTAAAATTTTGCGCGCGCATTGCCAACAAACCCTACTCTACGGACTTCGTCAAAGGTTTTTCCCAAAATAAGTCACTTTTAATTGAAAAACTTCACAAAAAAAACAATCAATTTCTACTGCTTTGTCTTCGAATTTTTTTTGATCTTTTTTACAAAACGGCGAGTTTTTGGTTTCTTTTTAGAATCTGGTGGCAAAAATTTCGTTCTTTTCCATCTCGATGTTTCTTTAACAATTCGGGACCGGCCTGAAGGTTTACGAATTGCTAAAATTTTGGAATTAAAATCGCTGGTCAATTGTGAAGGCAAACTCGCATCATTCTTACCAGAATGAAAACCAGTATCATAATCAGTCGAATCAAGAGGAGTCTCTGTTTTTTTGTGTTCTAAAATTGATCGTATAGTCGACAAAGGATCTCGTGCCTTAGATCTGGGAGTTTGTCTTATCTTCTTGTCTACCTTAACATCGGGCACATCTTCTTTAATTTTGAGATTTAATTTCATGATAATTCCATGATAGCTTGCAGAGGATTCTGAACATTTAGATGGCGGATTGAACTCCCTTTGTTTTTTCCACCATCTTCTAACATAGAACGCCAATAAGAACAAAACGATCAACACACCGATCAAATTTGCTGCCAATTTTTTCCAAATGATCGTTAAGGATCCAAGGATCGTTGTTGCTGGTAATGTGAAAGGCTCCGTTGCAATCGGTGCATTTGAAACACTTGAACACTTGAAAACATCTTTTAGTCTTTTTCTAACCACAACATAAGTCTTTTTGGTCGACAAAACATTTTGGTCAATCATCAACACATATTCGTCTGAGATAGATACCAAGTAAAGCAATTGATTTGCGACAAAACCAAAACTCAAATCCTCAACTGAAAAATCCATCGTTTGGTCTGGTCGACATTCGGCCCGACTCAATGAAATATAGTCTTGTTGTGGTTTACACAAGTATTCTGCTCCTGCAAGACTTTGACCAGTCTCTGTCAAATGATGTTGCCCACCAATACTGAAATAATAATAATTCCTGTTTAAACCACTGATCAAGATTAAACGTAATGGGACTAAATAAGAAGTCAATATTGATGCTCTTAACTGGCTTTGGTACGTAAATAATAATCGCTCTCTTGATTTAGACAAATGCCAATCATACACATCTCCAACTTTTTGATTTTGGGTACGTGCCCATCCCAAAAATTCATGTTCTACAAACTGGTCCTCCAGATCTCTAACCCAAATCTCCAAATCTCCAAGCTTCTTTTTCTTATAGCGAGCATGGTCTCTTGATGACTGGGTCAGCATTGCAAAAAATCTGGATTGTTTAATAATTGTCAGAAATTTTTGCAGCGAAAAATCCATATCAACACCTGTGGACAAATCTATACGGGTGTTTGATGATGTATTCGGTGGGAATGCATTTGAATATTGATAAAGCTTATAACTCGTCAATATTTGATATAGGAACTTTTGATCGTGTGAAAAAATGGCAACCGTTTGTTTCATCACACTCAGCCCACATTGGATATCTGTTCCGGTGGAAAATCTGGGAAAGGCATTTAACACAATTATTAACATCAACATCATTGGTATCTTGTTGAATACGTTCATGTTCCTCTGTTTTTACTGTTTGCTTAGTGTTTTTATGCCAACGTAACAATGACAAAAAAAGGGCGTGATAAATTTCGAATTATTTTACTTTGTTGCCTGAATAAATCGAATGAACGTTTGCGTATTGCTTTGAGTATTGCTTATTGCGCACATAACAACGCAAACTAACACGATTGTTTTTAAGCACAAATTTTGAAGGCGTAAACAATTAATGTTTAATGATTAATTGTGGGTTGGTTAATAATTTTAATGCCTTAGTCTATGTGTAAATTTGTGTGTGCGTGTGTGTGTGCATGTATGTATGTATGTCAGTGTGCTGGTGTGATACTTGAAAGTGTAGGTGTGGCTATCATTTTATAGATTGTGATAATAATGAAGGCAATGCATTCAAACTCAAGCGTCTTTGACTTGAACGTTTACAGTGGTTTTGCCTGGACTTGTCGAACCTATAATAATGAAACATGATTTCAGATTGGTCAGATACTTGTTGGTAAAAAAAAGAGGACCGCCTCTTAAAGTGCTGTTCAGCCAATGCTTACCATCGGTTATCACTTGTCCTGCTCTTCTAGACATCCCAGACAAAAAGGGCAAATTTATACCTCCACCAGTTACATACTTGTATAGACCATAAAGAAACAAAACCGCCAATACTGAAAGAATTACGCTTAAAACCAAAGACATATTTCTAGTGATGCACTGGTTATTTTAGGCGACACAAATAAAATTAGAATCTTTTTGTCTTTCCTTGCAAAAATGTAAAACTACAAAAAACAATTGAAATGACGGCTAAAATCTAATGACGTCTTTTATATTGTGCTTTGGAACATGAAAATCGAACCCACAACAACAATATCTCAATCAACAACAAACTTAATTCGATTACACCCTGGTGATCGATTTTTGCCTGTTTCAAAGCAAGAACCGTGTTTTTGTACACGAACCATATTTGATTACGGCAAAAACACCCAATAAGATTCAATTGATTTTGAATGGTAGTAGGAGTGGATTAAATTTTTGTTGTTTTTTTTTGTTTAATTTTTCGGCCATTCAATGGTAGTAAAACGAATTGGTCAAAAGCTCGAAACTCATTTGAAATGAATGAAATAATTTGAAATAATTTGGAAGACTTGGTCAGTATTTTTTGCTATATTTCTTTGTCATTTTGGATATTTTGCTATCTTTTCTCAACACTTTTCGGGGTGATTTGGTGATCCGAGATCCCACGCGCACAGCAGATTTGCTGCTAGCTACAGGTGATTTGGTGATCCGAGATTTCACGCGCACAGCAGATTTGCTGCTAGCTACAGGTGATTTGGTGATCCGAGATTTCACGCGCACAGCAGATTTGCTGCTAGCTACAGGTGATTTCGGTCTAAATTTGGCAAATTGTTTGGGCATAGTAGTTTTTGTAGATGTTTCCGATTTTTTAGTGATTCTGCTAGCAAATGAGCTAGGAGAAACGATCGACTTGCTCGATAGGGCACTTGTAGAAGTAGCTCTAGATTCTTGGGCTAATTTAAAAAAAGAATTAACACCTTTCCTGCACATGTAGTCCGGATGGTCAATACTTACTTGACTTCCCTGTGCTCATTGTCGATTGGACCTGGCTTTCGCCTTTTATTCGTTGAGAACTGCTGCGAACCGTTTTTGAAGGCTTTTGAAGCCTTTTTCCCTTATAGCTTCGACTACTAGAAGCGTAACTTTTTCCTGATTGCCTTTCGCTTTGCTTAAAAAGCTTGGGGACACTATATAACCCCGAACCAATCAATATTAAACCCAGGATATGTACAAACCAGCTGAAAACGAGCTTTTTTGCCGGAAATTTCTTGCTTCTCGGTGGAAACAGGTCTAGCAAAAATGGGAATCCCGAAGGCCTCGGTTTGACTGGTGGACTTGGTGGTAGGACTGGTGGTTCTGGTGGTTTTGGAATGGATACTGCAGATGGTTCACAACTGAAAAAATCCGGAAATTTTCGAATTTTCTTGAGTTCGGTTTTGGCTCCTTTTTTGAGCCAGTTACCGTCGAAAACTAAGACCCATTTTTTGTCTCTGGATATCAGGTGTAGTTCTGATGAATATAGAAAACCATAATTCAATTTTTTGAATATGGATGATTGGCATCCAGTAACCTTGGTAACCAGACTAAATTCTTGTAAACAAGCATTGGGAATAAAATCGGATGTTCCTTCTTCCAACCATTTTTGATCCACCAATGCAAAAGATTTATCTTGTTGTTGAACTATCCCGTAAGGAGTATTTTCTCCACTGATCAAAATCCAATGATTTGACCAACCACTATGGCTATTATTGATTAAAGATTGTTGTTGGCTCGACAGATCAAACTTTGACAATCTTTCTTTTGATTTCAAAAGCAATGTGCTTCTATAACCGGTTGCAGAGATGATCGCATCTTTAGCTTGATAAGTCCATTCTGTTTTTTGAGAATATGTAATAATGCCATATTCAGCTTTTCTGATTCCCCGATAAATATATCCAACCAGATCGGATTGTGCCTTATAAAATGATCCATGTTCATACCATATGCATAGTGCATTTGCCCAACAATGTTTTTTGTTGCCGTCTTGTGCTGAATTCAGGCTCATTAACCCAAACAAGATGGCCGACAATAAATAGGGTTCAATCCGGATGTTGAACGACATTATCTGCCTTACTCTTAATGGAAAAAGATCCACAATAACTTTTCAAAACGGACACAACAACAAAAAAGAAAGCGGAAGAGGGAGATTGAGAAAGAGTGAGTGAGAGAAAAACAGTGAAAGAGAAAGAGAGAGAGAGAAAGAAAAAAAATAGAGAGAAACCGAAACGAATTTCAAGCTAGAAATAAAATCAAGCGTCCACTTGTGGTGTTTAAATGGAGATTTTTTTCTTAACATTTAGAACAATATTAAAATGCTCAACAATTCATCCTCAAACAATGAGGAAACGTGGTTCGATTATGCTTAAATAGAATATGCACAATTGAGATCATGTACTAACACTACTAAAATAAAATAGCTCAATAGCGTTCGGCTTATATAGAATTGATTGTTTATTATTAATTATTTTCAAATTTTAATTGCACCTCATCAATTTGAGCCAATTCGTTTTCAAAGAATTGTCCGAAAGTTCATTGTTCAACTCGTATTATATTCGCCAACATCTGACAAATGTTTCTTTGGAGTTTTTGTTTTTTTCGATGTAAGCTTCCTTTTCGTGCCGGTATGGATATTTTTCATATATAAATATTGATATTTTCCAAGCTTGGTTGCCCCTTTCATTGTGTAATACTTTCCGGCTGCTTTTTTATCTAAGGCGGATTTTTGAAATGAATGTCAATATATTCTTGTACAAGTGTTTCGAATTTCTTAAAGGCTTACCTAATAGCCATATACTGACACTTGATGACATTCCACTTGTACCAGAACTAAAAGTATCCGAAGTACCAGAAATACCAGAACTAAAAGTACCAGAAGTACCAGAAATACCAGAACTAAAAGTATCAGAAGTACCCGAAATAGAAGAACGAATCTTGGGAGAAAAAGGTTTTTTTTGCGGAGTTTCTTTACGGGATGTCTGCCAATATATGGCGAATAGAATTAAACAATTTGATATCACTATCACGATCAATATAAAAATTTCTGATTGGAAAAATTCTATTAAGGTTTTTGGAGGATTGATTGGAGGATTGATTGGAGGATTGATTGGAGGATTAGTTGGAGGATTGATTGGAGAATTCATTGGAGATGTGAACGCTTCCGGTGCAATCGAATCAATCGGTGCATTTGAAACACTTGAACACTTGAAAACATCTTTTAGTCTTTTTCTAACCACAACATAAACCTTTTTGGTCGACAAAACATTTTGGTCAATCATCAACACATATTCGTCTGAGATAGATACCAAGTAAAGCAATTGATTTGCGACAAAACCAAAACTCAAATCCTCAACTGAAAAATCCATCGTTTGGTCTGGTCGACATTCGGCCCGACTCAATGAAATATAGTCTTGTTGTGGTTTACACAAGTATTCTGCTCCTTCGAGACCTTGACCAGTCTCTATCAAATGATGTTGCCCACCAATACTGAAATAATAATAATTCCTGTTTAAACCACTGATCAAGATTAAATGTAATGGGACTAAATAAGAAGCCAATATCGATGTTCTTAACTGGCTTTTGTACGTAAATAATAACCGCTCTCTTGATTTAGACAAATGCCAATCATACACATCTTTAACTTTTTGATTTTGGGTACGTGCCCAGCCCAAAAATTGATGTCCTACACTCTGGTCTTCCAGATCTCTAACCCAATTCTTTAAATCTTCAATCTCCTTGATCACATAGGAAAAATTGCCTCTATATGTCTGGGTCACCATTACAAAGAATCTGGATTGTTCAATAATCGTCAGAAAATGTTGCAGCGAAAAATCCATATCAACACCTGTGGACAAATCTATTCGGATGTCTGATGGTGCATTCGGTGAAAATGCATTTGAATATTGATAAAGCTTATAATTCATCAATATTTGATGTAGGAACTTTTGATCGCGTGAAAAAATCGCAACCGTTTGTTTCATGACACTCAGCCCACATTCAATTCCTGTTCCGGTGGAAAATCTTGGAAAGGCATTTAACATAATTATCAGTATCAACATCATTAGAATCGTGTTGAATACGTTCATGTTCCTTTTTTTGTCACCAGTTGTTAAAAATTCCAAAATAATCGTATGAACCCCCTGTTTGCTTAGTGTTTTTATGCCAGCGCAACAATGACAAAAAAGGGCGTGATAAATTTCGAATTATTTTACTTTGTTGCCTGAATGAATCGAATGAACGTTTGCGTTGCTTTGCTTTGGGTATTGCTTATTGCGCACATAACAACGCAAACTAACACGATTGTTTTTAAGCACAAATTTTGAAGGCGTAAACAATCAATGTTTAATGATTAATTGTGGGTTGGTTAATAATTTTTATGCCTTAGTCTATATGTACATTTGTGCGTGTGTGTGTGTGTGTGTGCATGTATGTATGTATGTATGTATGTCAGTGTGCTGGTGTGATATTTGAAAGTGTAGGTGTGGCTATCATGTAGGTTTTCGAGGTTGAAAACGAATTTCAAGCTAAAAATAAAATCAAGCGTCCACTTGTGGTGTTTAAATGGAGATTTTTTTTCTTAACATTTAGAACAATATTAAAATGCTCAACAATTCATACTCAAACAATAAGGAAACGTGGTTCGATTATGCTTAAATAAGATATTCAAAATTGAGATCATGTACTAGCAATACTATAATAAAATAGCTAAATAGCGTTCAGCTAATATAGAATTGATCATTTATTATTAATTATTTTAAAATTTTAATTGCATCTCATCAATTTGAGCCAATTTGATTTCGGATGATTATCCGAAAGTTTATTGTTCAACTCTTATTATATTTTCTAACATTTGACAAATGTTTTTTCTTGGGACTTATTCTTTTTTTCGACTTAAGCTTCTTTTTCGTCCCGATTTGGACAGGGATTGATTTCCGAAGCCTCTTTGAGACTTTAATTTTTCTTTTTTTCCCATTTTTCATATATAAATATTGATATTTTCCAAGCTTGGTTGCCCGTTTTGTTGTGGAATGCTTTCCGGCCGATTTTTTCTCTACGGCGGATTTTTGAAATTAATTTCAATATATTCTTGTACAAGTGTTTTGGATTTCTTAAAGGCTTACCTGATAGCCGTATACTGCCACGTGATGGCATTCCACTTGTGCTAGAAGTATCAGAACTGGAACTACCAGAACTAGAAATATCCGAACTGGAAGTGCCAAAACTAGAAGTACCAGAATTACCCGAAGTAGCAGATAATGGATCCTTTTCAGAACGAATACTGGGAGAAACAGATATTTGTTGCGGAGTTTTTTTACGGGATAACTGCCAACATATGGCGAATATAGTTAAACAAATTAATATCACTATCACAATTAATATATATATCCCTGATTTGAAGGATTTTTTTCGGATTTTCGGCATCGATGTTTTTAAAGGATTGATTGAAGGATTAGTTGGAGGATTAATTGTATTGATTGAAGAAGTTGGTGGTTCACAATTGAAAAAATCCGGAAATTTTCGAATTTTTTTGAGTTCGGTTTTGGCTCCTTCTTTGAGCCAGTTACCGTCGAAAACTAAGATCCATTTTTTGTCTCTGGATATCAGGTGTAGTTCTGATGAATACAAAAAACCATAATTCAATTTTTTGAATGTGGATAATTTGCATTTAGAAACATTGGTAGCCAGAGTAAATTCTTGTAAACAAGCATTGGGAATAAAATCGGATGTTCCTTCTTCCAACCATTTTTGATCCACCAATGCAAAAGATTTATCTTGTTGTTGAACTATCCCGTAAGGAGTATTTTCTCCACTAATCAAAATCCAATGACCTGACCAACCACTATGGCTATTATTAATTACAGATTGTTGGTCGTTAGACAGTTCATACTTTGACAATCCTTTTATTGATTTCAAAAGCAATGTTTCTCTATAACCGGTTGCAGAGATGATCGCATCGTCAGCTTTATATTTGAATTTTCCTTTTTGAGAATATGTAATAATGTCATATTCAGCTTTTTTGATTCCCCGATAAATATACCCAACCAGATCGGATTGTATCTTGAAAAATGATTTATATTGATACCATATGGATAGTGCGTCCGCCCAACAATGTTTTTTTTGGCCTTCTTGTGCTGAATTCAGGCCTATTGACCCAAATAAGATGGCCGACAATAAATAGGGTTCAATCCGGATGTTGAACGACATTATCTGTCTTACTCTTATTGGACAATGATTCAAAATAACTTTTCAAAACGATCACAACAACAAAAAAGAAAGCAGAAGAGAGAGATTGAGAGAGAGTGAGTGAGAGAGAAACAGTGAAAGAGAAAAAGAGTGTGTCGAATGCCACGTCGGTTAAGGTTTCGAACTTCATGTTAGATGTGAAGTTTTGTTCTTTTCTAGAAGATAAATCTGTATATAAAGAGAATGCTTTTTGTTTGAGAACACGGATATGCTGCCTTCGAATAAAATTCGAACCAACCGCAAAGCTTGTGTTTCAATTTTTTGTTCATTTTTCCCGGTGCCTGATCCAAAAAAATCCAAAATAATCGTATGAACCCCCTGTTTGCTTAGTGTTTTTATGCCAGCGCAACAATGACAAAAAAGGGCGTGATAAATTTCGAATTATTTTACTTTGTTGCTTGAATGAATCGAATGAACGTTTGCGTATTGCTTTGAGTATTGCTTATTGCGCACATAACACCGCAAACTAACATGATTGTTTTTAAGCACAAATTTTGAAGGCGTTAACAATTAATGTTTAATGATTGATTGTGGGTTGGTTAATAATTTTCATGCCTTAGTCTATGTGTACATTTGTGTGTGTGCATGTATGTCAGTGTGCGGCTGTGATACTTGAAAGTGTAGGTGTGGCTATCATTTTATAGATTGTGATAATAATGAAGGCAACACATTTAACACGTTCACGCCGGCTCAGATTTTCATGATTCTCGCTGTGGGGCGGCGGGCGAGTTAAATCAACTTTAATGCGAGCCACCGGTTATGCTTAAATAAAATATTCAAAATTGAGATCATGCTAATACTAACACTACTAGAATAAAATAGCTCAATAGCGTTCGGCTAGTATAGAATTGATTGTTTATTATTAATTATTTTCAAATTTTAATTGCACCTCATCACTTTGAGCCAATTTGCTTTCGGGTGATTTTCCGAAAGTTCATTGTTCAACTTTTATTATATTTTCGAGGATTTGACCAAATTTTCTTCTTTGCAGTTTTTCTTTTTTTCGACATAAGCTTCTTTTTCGTCCCGGTATGGATAGGGATTGATTTGCGGCTTTTCCGAAGCTTCTTTGCGGTTTTAATTTTTCTTTTTTTGCCGGTTTTTATTTGTAAATATTGATGTTTTTTAAGCTTGATTGCCTCTTTCATTGTGTAATACTTTTTGACTGCTTTTTTATCTAAGGCGGATTTTTGAAATGAATATCAATATATTCTTGTACAAGTTTTTCGGATTTCTCAAAGGCTTACCTGATAGGAATATAATGATGCCATGTGATGGCGTTTCACTTGTACTGGAAGTTTCAGAAATAGAAGATAATCGATTTATTTTAGAACGAATACTTTGAGAAATTTGGAGTGAAGATTTATTTCGTTGAATGTTTTTACAGAAATTCTTGCAATATATGGCGAATATAGTTAAACAAATTAATATCACTATCACCATCAATATAAATGTCACTGATTTTAAAGATTTTCTTAGGATTTTCGGAATTATTGTCGGTGTTTTTGTCGGATTGATTGGAAGAGTTTGTTGTGGTTCACATTTTAAAAAATCATATAATTTTCTTATTTTAATAAGTTTGGCTGTGCCATTACCAGTTGCTGGAAAACCACCAAAAATCAAAATCCACTGTTTTGATCTGGACGCCAGGAAAAGTCTTGAAGAATCAGTAAAACCATAGTCGATTTTTGTGAATACAGACGATGATTTGTCGCATCTTCCAATGCTGAAAATCAATATGGATTTTTTGATGCAAACATATTTATTTGTATTTTTGACCCCTTTTTTTTCTAACCATTCCTGATTGGCCCATTTAAAATTATTGCCTGCATGAACTATTGCATAAACTTCCGTTCGGGCACCAATCAAAATCCAATGATTTGTATCCCCCAAATGCTGATTTTCTATCGGTATCAATTGACCTCCATGCAAATCATACTTAAACAATAACGTGTCTGATTTAACAAATACTTGGACTAAATAATCCTTGAAGAATCCGGCAGCGGTGAGGATTTTCTTCCCAGAAACGTTTGCGATTTTGTTGATGAAAGCTTTTTTACTTGACAATATGATAAAATCGTCTTCTATTTTGTAATACGTGCTATAGCCACTGAGATCTTCATCTATCTGATACAGCTTTTGGTCACTGAACCACATTGACAATATCTTTTTAGAGCAAATTGGAATCGATTCGACGCTTACTGCTTTTTCTTGTTCCGCTGTCTGAAACTTTGGAATGATGGAAACATGAATGATCGATATGATGACCAACCAATAGCAGAAAAAAGCTTTACGGATGATCAACAAATTCATCGGATTTTCTCGGTTTTTTTATTCGTTCCTCAATCACTTTTTGATGCTAACATACACCGAGTAATGTGGATTAATAGGAATGTTTTACACTGGACAATAACTTTGAAAATCCGAATTATAACGGAACACCGGACAGAGAATGAATTATGACGGAACTTGGCTTTTATAAAGGCAATCAATTGGAAATGTTTTCCAACAATGTTGAATGATTGGCCACAATTTATTTATTCACAAAAAAAACAGGGAATTTCGAATTCGAAAGTTAATCGATTCGGTGTTTAATTTTGATTGGGATATTTTTGAAAATTTTGAATCGCGCGCGCAAAAATCAAACATTTTTGAAATTCGATTATTACGTTTTTAATGCATTTTCCAGGTTAAACAAAAATTTCGAATTTTATGTCAATTTTACGGCTTTTCATGGATCGACTTCCATTTCATTTCTTTGCGGTTTTTTGATCATCCTCGATTTGGATATATTTAGGGTTGGAACTTTCTTTTTGTTTTTTTTTCATCTATTTTTTTCGATTGTTCAGCGGTTTTTATCCCATTTTTCCTTTGACCATCTTTGTTGGACCTATCCCGGGGCTCATTTTTCCCTTTTGATGGCTTATTGTCGATTCTGATCCCAATGACGAGGAAGTTTTATTGAGGCTTTGATTTTGGTTTTGTAGATTTTTCTTTCCCATGATGAATTTTAGATAGACCATCCCCAATAAACAACCGAACAACAACATACATAAAATTATCAAAAAGCCAGTCCATTTTTTACCACAATAGAAAAAATCATTCAATTTTTTTGCAAATATCTTCGTTGTATGATCGGTCAGAATGAACGTTTCATCTAAAATCAGAACAGATTGTTTGTAAAAACCGACTATATATAGTTTACGTGCCCAAGTAAAACCAAATTCAAAATTTATTAAAAATTTTGGATGGTATTTTTCACCACACGGTTCTTTATCATGATAAAATTCTAAATGCACTGCAGAAAAACAAATATATCCGGTCAGATTTAAATTGTCAATCGGATAGTATTGTATTTGAAAAAATGTCGTCATGTTGACCAGGTGATAACCGATAAAATCCTGTTTCGGTAAACGTTTTCCGATTAAAACAAAAAACGTTGTCTGTGCACCAATCAAAATCCAATGTTTAATCTCCACCGGAACAACTATTTTATTTAAGATTCGATTTTCGATGCTGTCTTCTAATTCATAGACAACATCATGATCCTTTTCATGTCTCATAAACAATAATTTATCGCCATATTTAGTCATCAGAGGGCTTGTATTGGGTGGTATTTCCGAGAATAGACTCAAAATGTGTTTTTGGATCAACTTGGATGGTTGTTCATTGTATATCTGGATACCTCGATCAGTTATATCGAATCGGTACTTGTAATTGTCTCCGTTTGACAGAATTCTATACAAGAAGTTGTTGTCGATCCATATGGATATGGTCTTGTTCCAGGATTTGGCACAATTCATCTGCATACAGGCAGATTCTTGTGTTAGAATTAGCATCAACCAAACGACAAACATCGAGTTTTTAAACTTCATTTTTTTTTCGTCTTAGCAACAATTGTGTTGCGGCGTTTTTATAAGCTAACAACAATCACGAATCACGAATCACTAATCACTAATTGCGCAACTGAAACGCAAACCTAGCTCAACGATTGGCTAATATCCAATTGAAAAGCCAATGATTGTTAACAATTGTTTTATTTTTTTTTTCAACGCAACAAGTATTGTATTGTCCTTCAAGGTGTCAGCGTTTTTTCGGTTTTGTTTCAGGTCCAACCATCTTGATCTTCGGTTTCTTTTTAGGTCCAACCATCTCGATCTTCAGTTTTGCTTCGGAAACTTTGACAGTAGTATAGGCCGGATCAATTTTTCCCTTAACATGAATGGTTGGTTTTGGCGACGATTTCTCATTATTGTTATAACCAGTTCCAGTTTTCGAACTTGTTTTAGTAAAAGAAGAAGAAAATGAATTTTTAGGAGCAGTTTGTTTCGTTTTTTGCAGTATTTTCCGGTAAGTTATTGAGAGAAAAATTAGTGAAATTCCAAAGGAAAACAGTACTAATAGTAAAAGCAGTACCAAAAATTTGCCCTTAAATTTATCTTTGGTTGGAATCAATGGTTCATCACATCGTATAAATTGATCAACTTTTCCCAATTGAAACTTTCCATTTTTTCGTTTTTTATAAAAATCGAATACCGCTGCAACATTTTTCTTTAATCCAAACAGATACAGTCTGAAACCAAAGATAAAACCAAACTCAATTTTCGATAAAAATTCTGGCCGAGATTCATAACTGCACTTAGTGGTATCGATAATGTAATACATTTGTGCCGATTTGTTTAAACAAATATATCCGCCAGAGTGGTAGGTATTTCTGTTTTTTGTGGTATCATTCAAAACGGCTGGTCCGCTAGCCAATTCATAGACAAAGGTTGAAGGTGGTAAAAGTTTTTGGATTATAACCAAAAATGTGAATTCTGCACCAATTAAAATCCAACGTTCATGAGTTAGTTTTGTAGGTAGTTTACGATCCATCTCTATCCGGTGCCACCGTCGATCATCTAATGTTATGATTACTCTAGTTCCATCGGTTTTATTTCGTTTCAAAATCAATAATGTACTGGCATATCCTGTGACATCGTGGGGATTATTCTCGATGAATAAGTCATAAAACTCCGTTTCTATTCGCCCATATAGCTCTTCATCTTTGATCGTAATAATTCCATCATGATTGATTATAAAACCATGCTTAAATTCGTGTCCATTTGCTAAAAATCTATGTAAGTATCCAGTATCAATCCACATGGAATTTGTTAGCATCCAATATGATAAACATTCCAAATTGGTGCCAAGCGATCTCTGTGCCAGCATCAGAATCATGCAATTGAGCAAAGACCAGACAAAGAGCATGGAATTTCAAAGAAATTTCAACACAGAACAAAAACAATTGGCGATGTTTGCTGTTTGCGTTTTTTTTCACTTATTTATTGTGTAAAAAACCCGAATAGAATATCCGGATCGAACTAAAAGTAATTGATTTTTTATTTGAAATTTTCGCAGTTGAAATTAGGGCGGTGAATTTTTTTTTTGAATTTCGAAGCGCCTGCCCAGAAACATTGACAATGCAAACCACAGGCAAGCATTGAATTGAAGCTACACTAATTTTAGTACACTTTAATTAGAAAGAGAAATTGACGGGAGTGGTCTACCAAGCAAAAAGACAAGACAGTCATCAACAGTGACCAATAGAGAGAAGAAAGAAGAGAAAATGAAAAGAGAAAGAAAGAGAGAGAGAGAGAGAGAGGTGGTGCGCAATGGCAACAAATGACCATTGTAGCTACAAGCTACATTCAATAACCATAAACAGCCTATTTTCTCTTGGTACCAACCTCCTTTAGCATTTGTATTGCTGTCTAGCTAACGCATTACTCATCTATTACATGTTCTAGTCATTTTTATTGGCCAGGCCCCGCACACTATTGTAACAAGTATTTGAAAAAAAATGGGTTGTGGCTTTATCATAAGATTTTATTTATATTTTTAGCTTTACTCTTTTCATTTAGTTTTTTTGCTGTCTAGATAGAATTGATTGTGTTGTGATTGTTGCTGTTCGTATTAATTTATGCTTAGTTCGATTATTTTTTTTAACTTTCACCAAAACAAATGGTGTTGCGATTTTTTCGGTTACGGAATCAATATCCCTTGTGATCGTTTCACTTAACCTTGTTAAAATAGTTTGTCTCATACAAAAGCGTTTGATGAATTTCCAAGTACAACAAACGGCCATCAGTAACACAAATAAATGTATCAATATGCTCATCTCGATCATATTTGGCGCGAATCGATGAATTTTAGGCGGGAAAAAATCCCAAAACATTGGAAATAATCTAGGATTTACTGTCGGTGGTGGTGATGATGATAATGGTGATGGTGGCTGCGGTGGGGTCGGTGATTGTGATTTTACTATTCGATCATCTTCTTTCGGTAATTCCGATTGGCAATATACCGATATCGGTTTCACCCTATATTTATAATTGAATATTATTTTTGAATTATCAAAATCCATTCTGAATGTTTGCGAATCGGTGAAAATATAGATTTTGGTATCAAACACAAAGCCAAAATTTAGCTGATGGAAAATGTTTGCTAATTTTGGATCGGAACAGTTCTTTTTGCTTAAATACAAGAATGGTGGTTGCTTTTTGGATATACAAAAATAGCCAATAATCCATTGAATTTCATGATTCAGCATCCATTGTTTGTCGGCCAGAAAATATTTTCTATCATCTTGGTTCGTTTCATTCGTTTCAACTATAACATAGATTCTAGTTTGTGCACCAATCATTATCCAACGAAGATTTGTATCATGTATGATTTGATGTTTACCTTTATTTTTTTTATTAGAGTAACTTATTAACATTTTAAAACCTTTACCCAAATCATATGAGAGCATTGTTAAAACATGGTTATTGCTTTGTTTATATCCGGCCACGCTCCAAAAACGTTTTTCATTGTTTGTTAAGTTCAAGTTCTTTAGCTTTTTAGACAAATTCCTTAAAGATTTGTTTCCGTTTCTCCAAGCAATACTGGTCTCATGGACCGCAAATTCATAGCTATACGCCTGTCTGTCTATTAAAAATTGATACAAATACTGGTCCACCACCCACATCCCGATTGTATTGTTTATTATTTGTAAACAGTTAGGGCTCACATTTGTTTCAATCATATCTTTCTGCTCTGTACCGACTCCAACAACCACATTCACCATCACCAGAATTAAGATGGACGAAAAAAGATCTTTTCTTTTGTATCCAAGATTATGCCAAGTGTCCAAGTTCATTTTTAATACACATAAACTTTTGAAAAACTAACCGGAAAGAATTAACCAAATTTCAATGCCATTTTAGAGTTTAAATTTATATCATTTCCAAGCGAAATTGGCGAACATTTTTTTTGGAAAGAAATTCGAAATTCCAAAGATTTCCAACAAGCAAAATAACAAATCAAATTACCTGAATCAACGAGAGTGGCGGTGTATAATGCTGGTTTAGGCTTCGTAAGAACAACAACTTGGGTTTGTTTTACGAAACTTCTTATGAAGACGATCCGATAGATGAAAAATTCGTTGGTTGATCGGTAAATGATGAAACCTATACCAGGAGAAGAAAAAAAAATGTTCATTATTTCTATGTTCTTGGAATTATGGATGCTTGCTATTGGAGTTTTGAGTGTGTGGCCAGAAAGTAAAACGATACTCTGGGGAAATGTGGATGAAAATTGAAAGAGGCAGTGGGAGCAAAAGAGAGAGAGAGAGAGAGTTGGTGGATCCGGAAAAAAATTCGGACACCCGAAACTAGAAAATCCAAAGAGAGAGAGAGAGAGAGAGAGAGAGAGAAGAACCACAGACCGAGCGGGAGTCTATCCACTTTAATTTACTTTCAGTTTCAAACATGAACATCCAATAATGATCTAGGACAAGCGAAAATTCATTATATTTTTTTTTTGGTTGGTCGACAACGATGATGATGCTGATGGGCGTGCGGTTAAGGTTGGCTGGCAAAATTATAATTGTTTTTGTTGTGGTAATGATGGTATCATCAGTAATGATTTGATAAAATAGCCAGAAAGATTCTAATAATTGTCGGAGTTGCGGTTAACAAAGCACTCTCTGCACACGCCCGAATCGTACCGAAATAAAACGATAAAATGATACTGATATGACAAATTGTTATTATTGAGATTGGAACAGATTTGGCCCGAGAGCCCGTTTTGAATACTAAAAAGAAAGAGAATTCAAAATCAAATCAAAAACTTTAGAGGAATTTTCGGGCAGTAAATTTGGCGTCATTCTCACTTTGTTCGATTCGTGTTTTACCGGGCTTGACTCGAGAAATCTACATGATTGGTGGGTGGATGGTCGGGCGTAATGATTTGTGCGTGTTTGTGTGTAACGGTTTGTGATATTAGAATCGATTACGAATTTAATATTCAACTCAAGAAGCATATTTTATTGTGGAAATTGTTGGCACGCTTTTAATACCGCAAAGAATTTATGAAAAATTCGGTGTCAACTTTATGAAATTTAAAATTGAAAAAACCAAAAAACCGGCCGAGTTTTTTACCGACGGAAAATATTGGGTGGGGAGAATATTTTCAAATTTAGACAAGTTCATACGTTGTCACTACATTGGCCCTGTTTTTGCAGTGATTTTTGCTCGAGCTCCGCCTCCCAATCGTCGCTTTAGCTGCATCACCAATCAATTTAACGGATCCAATGTTGCTACTGCTTCTGCGTCTAGCAAAACAGATTCAGGCGCCAAATTATTTCTGGTCTCTATCACCGAATACTAATTCTGTGTGTTAATGATGATGGTCATGATGATGATGATGATGATGATCATCATTATTATTATTCTTCTATTGGTTCTGCATTCTTCACCAGAATCTCATCTTCATCATCATCAGGATCATCAGGATGAACATTATATCTTCAAATCAGAATAGAGGGACAGAGATAAAGCTAAAGAGAGGAATGATGATCAAGTGCCCGAAAAAATGGCTGTATTTCGGCTGGCTTTGGAGCTGTGGGAATTTGGAATATGGCAGCAGCCACACCCTACAGACCTCCTACAGACACACCTCCAACAGAATCATGAAAGATGAAGAGGGAATATCGCGCATGAGGAGTGCATGGTGTGTCTTATCTAATTCATTCATTACATATAACATTCGTTGGAATTCTCTCTCTCTCTATTTCGCTCTATTATTTAATATTAATGTTGATTTTTATTACAGTTGATAGGACATCCAAAGGACATTGTTGGATCAGAGAGCAGAATGGAATGGTTGGCGACCAACAGAAGAAAAAATCGGGAAAAATGGCCAAAACAGCCTTTGATCAAAAGCAAGCAACCCTCTAGCTTTTTGAATGTGTTTGACCAATGGCCAATGTGGGTGTGTGTTACATTTCAAAAGAGATGCTTTTTGTCAAAAGAAACATATCCAAGCCAAACCAGGATCTACTGGACAACGTTTAGTGATATACAAGAACGTTTAAAGAATTTTGATTATGGGCTCTAACACTGAACACTGAACAAGGACTGGGAACTCGGACTTGTCCTTAGCTTCCATAGAATTTGAATGTGATTGTGCAAAAAAGATATTCTGAATGGATTCAGATTTGAGATTCATTCTATTGAGCCCAATAAAATCAAAAACCAAGGATATAGCCCAACCTAAACGATGGCCAATGGATTTTTTTTCTTTTGAAAAACAGAGAAAAATAGGGAGGAGCGAAATGAAGATAAAAATGGGAACCCTCCCATATTTTTAAGTAAACGACAAAGTTTCGCTGCGAGAGGAGCGAGCAGAGAAAGAGGAGAGAGCAGAGCAACGAAAGAGAGAGAGAGAGAAAGAAAGGGCTACAAAGCTTATTGACAAATGGTGATGTCAATCCATCTTCAAGTGTGCACGCCCAGTATAGGAAAACAAGCAAACCATGGCATATTTACCTTAAAAAAAAGTGCCAAAATGTTTTCAAGCAAAGTTTACACACTACAGGTAGAATACAAAAAAACAGAAACAGAAACGGAAGAATGGAACCAGTCAAAACGGGCTATCATTAAATTTCATTCAAGTATTTTTTTTTTTTTGGTTGGTTGTTGTTTCCTTTTCTCAACTGGATTCTCGAAGAATGATGTTACAACAATGATGATGATGATGATGATGATGATGACTTCTTTTCCTATTATTGTTATCATCATTCAAGAATACAGCATTCGTTTCGAAAATAAAAAGGAAAAAAAAGTAAATTGAACGTCATTGAATTTTGGTCTTCAATTTTTTTTTCTCGTTCGGTGAATGTTTGTTCCAGGAAACAGAATAACAGCCAAAATGAAAATAAAGAAAGAACAAACTCAGGAAAATGATGAAATAATGGAATTTCGGATGGGCGCTTATTATCATCATTACTGTTATTATTATTATTATCAACGTTTTTTTTGTAGGTAAAACAGCCAGGTTAGTCTTTGGCGAGAGACAGAAAGCGAAATGAAAGATGTAGAAATAGGAAGGAAGTTGTTTGGTTCATTCCCGAAGAAAAAAACAACATTAACATTATCAATGCATTTTTTTCAACCAAAAAAAAAATATGTTTTGTTCAAGGAACAGCAAAAAAATGGCTGCCGGCTGTGTATTGGCGGCTAGTTGGATGGCTGGTGAATTTTGAATTTTTCCAACCGGAAAAAAACGGTATCGATTGTATCGATCTTTGTATGCAACGGCCATCACCACAATGATCTGACACCGTGTTTGACAAATTCAAGCAATGAAATCAACACCACCGTCAACAGTCGATGTACTACCGGAGAGGGAAAATCAGCCATTTTGTATTCACAACCATCCCAGATAGACACACCGAAAATAATGTTAGGAACAGAATTAACAAAAAAAAACTGTCGTTTCTGAAAATTGTCAAACAGTGAGAGGTGGTGGTGGCGGCGGCGGCAACTCGAATAGAACAAAATGCGGATTTAATTTTTCAATTTAAATTCAATTGAGAAACTCTCTGAACAATCAGAACGATCGGGAATCTAGAGGAACGCCGACCACCAGCCGACTCAGATTGTCGTTTTTGTTTGTTGAATGTTGAATGTCAATGACAGACCAAATAGTTTTGGATCCATGCATTCAGTATGATGGCGTCAAGAGAAGAGTTAACGCCTCGCTTAATCACATCAACCAACAATATGGATGTTTTTTGTGTGGATTGAATTTTGATTGGCTCAAATTGGTCGGTTTTTCGTGCAAAGTGGGCGGATCTGTTTCGGGCAAAATGCTTTGACATCTCAGACTTTGGTTGAAACGGGAAAAAAGAAAACAAACCAATGAGAAGAACAAGACAAAATGGTTTCACTGTTTGATTTTGTTTTTCAAAAATTTCCACCAAATTCTACAGTGCCGTGAAATTAAATCCAGGGACGGCTTTCAAGTTTCATAATTTTGAATGAAGAAAAGAAGATTAACTTTTTTGTTTGCCAAGGAACCGGAGAAAATTGAATTGAAGAAACGCAAAACAAAGAAAAAAGTACCAAAAGTACAAACGCGCCCTGACAGAGCGAGAGAGGGAGATAGGATCCAGAATAAGGATCCCTACAACCAGAAATCTACTTTGAAACTCGGGCAACTAGGAAACATTTTTGAAGTAATAATAGAAATCGTGTTGTTGTCCCAAGGAAAATAGAATTTTGTTTCTATTAAAAATTCATGTTTTCATTGCGCCTAGTTCCATTACACCCAAGGTGATAACTATCACCGTAAACCAGGATTACAGTTAGAGTTGATTGGATTGTATTTTTTTTTTTCATTCACCAAGTACAGGTGTGCCGTTTGGTAATCAGCCGAACGGTGTAACATCGGTGTGTTGGATTACCTTGCTTACGTAATTTCTTCTTTTTTTTGTCTGGTCGGATCTTGAAATTTAAATAGTTTTGAAAGCCTAACAAACTCAACCCACTTTGAAGTTACTTGGAACTAATGCTAGTTTTGAGTTGAGTTGTTTCTTCTCTTTCTTTCGGTTTGCAAACTTTTCTCTGCTCTCTTCTTGCTCCTTTTCCGGCTAAAATTTTGACGTGTTCCACAGTGTGGGCTCACCAAAACACTCTGGTCGGATCACGAGGATCTTTCATTCTTTTGAAAGGAGAAAAAGGAAACGGTTCTTCCATTTTCTTCCAAGTTTTTTTATACATTTAGTTTCCGGTTTTATGCTCCTCGCTCTCTACCAACAAGCACAGAACTATCCGCGCTTCTTGGACTGGTCAACGGTAGCAAATAGTATCATTAACACCATAGACAAAAGAATAACATCCTAAGATAATGTTTATGGGCGTGTTTTCAAATGGGCGTGTTCAAGTAGGCGAGAAACTTGAGAAGTATGAAAAAAATTACACGAGATAAATGGTTGTCTTGGTTTTTTCGTTGCTTTCTCTCTTCCTCTCTCTCTCGAGAGGTCTCTCTTTCTTTCTCTCACAGTGTCTAATTTTTACGTGTTATGCTGCTGCTGTACTGTGTTCATAGTTTCTCTTCTCTTTTCTTTTCTCTCTTCTCTTCTCTCTTCTACTTTCTTCAAGGACTTTGAGTGCGTGACAGGCGGAGAGTGGATTGGGGAAGGCGGAGAAAAAGTTAAACTATAATAGTAATAATAATAAAAACAACAACAACAACAGTAAGACACCATAAGAAGGAGGTTTAACTTTCATTTTTTCCTCGGTTTTCTCTTTATTATAGCGTGTTTTATTTGCACTATCGCTTTAGCGCTTCGCGGCAAAAAAAATGCATTTTCCCCAGAGGACTTTCATCAAATATGATCGAAGTGACCTCGGGTGTGTGTGTGTGTCTGTGTGTTTCATATTATTTTTTTTTTTGGCATTTTTGTCTTACAGTAAACCAGCAAAGCAGCCAACAAGAAAGCTAAGATGTTAGGAAGGGAAAAAATTGATGAAAATTGCTAGATTATGCTTGAAGCATTCAAGCAAGCCAGTTTGGAATCGATCTCTCTCTTGGTAAGCGCAATAAAAACATCCGAAAATAATTTGATAATGAAAACCGAAAAGCTTTCAGCTCATCCTAGGTTTCGGTGATGAAATTTTTTTTCGCGGGTTAGCGCAAGAGATAGAAAATTTTCAATTCTTTCCATTCAATCCAATGGTTTGTTGAAACAAGCCAAGGCCAATCCAACTGTGGGCAAAAGTCAAATAGAAAAAAAATAAGCCAAAATGAACCAGAACCATCTCTGGTTGGATCGCCAATCCGAAACCCGAAACAAAGCAAACAAACAAACAAAAGATATCTCTGGTGCCCCGGTATTTCGATGCGTTGTATCCGCGTGACTGTAGTGTTTCTGTGTGTGTGTGTGTGTTAGTTGGCCAAATAAATCAAAACCGTTAACATTTAGGAATGCGGCTGACAATGGTCGATGGAGTTGGTTCGACCGACCGACCGACCGACCAACTTACCGACCAGCCCAACAAACAAACAACAAAAATAAACACACAATGTTAGTGCATGTACAAAGAGAATTGGTCAATAAAATATTGATGATAAATGGATCAGTTTTGGGGTTTTTCGGGTACCACCCGCTGAAATGGATGGCCAAATAGATTTGTAGCGCGTTCATGGTAAACTGCTCGGGTCTGTTATCATGCAACCAGACCAACTGCTAGGGCCAACCGATCATCAGGAACGTTTTTGGACCAAAACAGAAGAACAAGAAGAATAACGAGCCAGAAAAAAAATGAGCGACAAAATTATCACTGTTTTTGTTGTTGCTAATGGAACCTTTGCTTGGAACGAAGAAAAATTGAGATAATTTTTTTTCCAGCCATTATATCATCACACAAAATAAGATGTGCTCGATTATAATCAATTTTTTTTTCGGTTTTCGGACAAGAACATTCTCTTTTCGAATTCTATGCAACAATATCCATGAAACATTCATGTCCATTATTTATCCATTAGAAAACTCGGGGACAAATAAGGAACAACTAAGGCAAAGATTGTTTCCGATTTTGTCCGATCCTCATTTTTTTTGTTGGTATTCTTGCTGGGCGCGACTTGGTTTTGTGTTTAGTTTTGTTTTATCGTTTTCTATTATACTTTCCGGTCTTCTTGTTCTTATTTTTGAGCCCCTTGAACCAGAATTCCAACCCGACGAGAGTACGACTGCAGAACAAGAAACTGGAAACTTCTTGAACACACAACGTTGTAAAAAATCCACCTCTCAATTGGCAAACATTTTAACCATCATTTCAATGAAGTTCTAAGAAAACGGAAGAAATTTGCGCCACTGTAATGTATGTGAGCAGAATTGATGAGCCATTTTGTTTCCCTTTTGGAATTTCATGTAACTTGCTTGGTGGCTTTGGCCACTGCTGTGAGATCTTGGCACTCACAACTAACCACCATCGAACCATGTCTTTTATTTTTATTTTATTTTTTCGCTCTATTTTTTTTCGTTTTTTTTTCGGCAAACGAACAAGATCCAACGAAAGTTGTTAATGATTTTTAAATGATTTATATATTTTTTATTTTGTTTCCAACAAAAAACAACATAACATTGAAAACTGTGGCACACAGCGGTACATGGAACCGGGGGACAAAGAGAGAGTGAGAAAGGCTCCCGGACCCTCTAAAGAACTTGGACCGATGCAAACGGCAAAAAAAACGGTCCAGACATTGTGTCTGGACCTTACAAGAATAACGATAAAAAAATGGGTCAGATTCATTCATTTAAAAACCAAAATCCAGACAATTCTTGTTCCGGTGCATCCACATCCCATCTCCCAAGTGATCATCATAATCATAATTACCGCATGGAAAGTGAATATTAAAAAAAGGATGGATGCAAAGCCCATCAACATTAGTTTTTATTGTTCTTTTTCTCCGTTTTTCTGGCTCTGGTTTCATCCCTAAAAGCATTCGGAGGATCATATCACATAGCCGAAGTAGAAGAGGAGGAGGAGGAAAAAGACAAAAAAGATTGTATCTTTTTTCTTCATTTGTAATCGCTACCCGGAGTTTCCTGTAGGCTTGATAGCGTGCATAAATACTATCAGCTTTCAGCTTGTCGGTGGATGGGAGTGGAATGTGTCACCAGAAGTGCTGAAGAAACCAACCATTCTGTTAAATTGTAGAAACCCAGAAAAAATAATTGGTGCAACAACTTGTGTGCGTGTGAGTGTAACTTATCAATTATTAATTATCATTGAAGAAACCCACCATCAAAACCATCACAATTACAATGATTTGAAAGTCCACCAACATTTCCGGTGGTTGGGCCAGAAAAAGTTTTCCCGAAAATGGGAAAAGTCTCTTGAGTTTCTTCTTGTTTTTTTATTTTCGTTGTTGTTTGCGATTGAATAATGACCGAAACGTGGCACCACAAAGATTAATTTCTTGTACAGGCCGCCGTGAGGGTGGGACAGGAAAAGAGCCCGCAAAAACCATGCCAAGAGAAAATCCCGACCATGTGAGACAACAAACAACATTGTGGTTATATGCATGTCAGGCGATGGATCCATTCTTCATCTTCTAACCCCCTCTCTCTCTCTCTTATGGTTTCTCACTCTCTCTCTCCCTCGCTCGGTTTTTTTTGTTTGTCCCGGAATTCCAGAGACTTTGGGCTATTTGGATTCGACACTACCAGGAGAAAAGGAAAACTTCAATACCATCACGTTTTGGTTTCCAATGTTGTTATTGACACAAATTGAGAGTTCTAGAGTTGTTTTCTCCTTTTTTTTCTATTTCAAGGTTTACTTTGTCTTCTTCTCTTCTTTCTCTCTCTCGTTTATTTCCTTTGGTTCTCATTTTGGTCCTAAAAGTCAACGAGTGAATTCCTTTGCTTGCTTTATATCTTAAACTTCACCATGTCCTCGCCGCATTCATTCATACGGTTTGCCTTCTGAACCAACCATCAAATAAATGGGCGTCAACTAACGTCTGTGTATGTGTGTGTGTGCGTATGCGTATGTGTGTATCTAGTTCAAGTAGGCGTGATAGTTTTTTTTAATAAAAAAAATTTATTTAAGATTCACTCTCCATCCCGGTGCGTAGGCGATCACGGTTTGTCAACTCTGTACTCAGACGCTGGCCCGATGCAGACCCGATTAGGAGCAATCCAAACTCAATCAAATCCACTTAAAGTCATCAAATTAAATTTCTTTATTTTCTTTTAGACTTTTGGTTTTTATTTTTTATTTTTCGTGAAAATCAATTTTAAAGTCATAGACTTTTCACCGAAGAGTCTGGACTATTTTCGGGAAAGAATCAAAACTTTTCATCATATTTTCAATAGTTCACGTTTGGTTGGTCGCTCTTATAGTCTACCCACTATCATCATCCTTTGGTTTTGCTCTTTTTTTGCTTTGATTTGATTTGATTTTTACCGAAGGGCCATCCACTATACTCGGGATGATGATGATGATGATGAAAAATGATCATAACTTTTCATTATTAAAAATTAATAACAATAATAACAATGATGATGATGGTTTCTGGGAAATTCGCGATTTTTATTTTAAATTAGAAGGGGTTGGCGTTCGTTCGTTCATTCGTTCGTCCCTCCTTCGATGGGAAGGACGTTTTGGTGAAAGACCAGCGCGAAATGTAGCCCAAGCGTGCGTACACACACACACACACACGCTTAGACGAACGCCCATCCATGCGCGATGTGATCAATGAACAAGAAGCTTGGTTGCCAACCAAAGCGAATTCATTTGGAAATTTCTAATTTGAAAAATGCAAAAATAAATGATTCCTTCGAACATTTTTCGAATGATTTGAAGCATAATTTTTATTTCTCGCAGCCTGATAAAATTCTGTAGAAATATGACAGCATCGAAAACGAGACCATGTTTGTCTATTCGCTCCTTCAAGCCATCGTTTTGATCGGAAAAAATGATGGAATGAACACAAAGAGTTGGAAAGAGCGAGAGACTGAGATTGATAAAAAAATAATTTTAAGGGAGAATTCTTATTTCGTTTTGGTCTGGGGATGGGTTCTCTTCATGATTCCACAAATAGAATCCACGTTGTTGTTCGTGTTTTCCATTTTGTCGCATGTTTGTTCCTGCTCTAACGGAAAACCCGGGGTTGCATTCTGGAAAGTGAAAAAAAAACCAAAACAAAAAACTCTTTCTTGTTTCTTGGATATTCAAAGAATATTCCAATGAATGAGAAATGACGAGAATATACCAGAAACCAAACTTTACTTTTAATGAACCACCACCAGTAGGAAGCCCATTTGATGTGTCTGCATTTCATTTCACTTCAATTCAATTCACTTTTGCATTTCGGTTTCCGTCCAAAAAACCAGACCAGACAGACCATGCAGATCCATGCAAATTGTGAATAAGTTTCTATGAAGCTTCCGGTAAGATGGAGACATCATCTTGGTCTGTCCCGAGAGGATTTTTATCCAGTACAGACCACTTGAAAACCGTGACCCAATGGACCTTTGATTCATCTTATTTCTGGCTTGTTTTTTTTTCAATATTGATTTTATTCAACAAACAAACCCTAAAATTTATTTTCGCCTAACACGACCACCTCCAGGTCGCTCGGATCGGCCCAATTTCAATATAAAAATACTGGCCGGTTCGGCGTTCGGCTGGTAAGTTGTCATTGGCAGACTTTTTCGTCCAATGTTATTATTATCAGTAGTGTGTTTGTCTGGTTCTTTTTTTTCGGATCGGCAAAATGTGTGAAGGCGGCAGCGGAAAATAATTTAATATTTCCCGATACATTTACAGTGTGTGAAGAAAAACACGAGACAACAAAACGAAATATGCCAACTCGACAAACGATTCTCGGCTACCAAACATATTGTATGTATGTATGGATGATTTCCATTTCTATTTCAGGATACTCTTTGGCTTGTTGGCGGTTCCGTTTTGGGAACCAATTCGATCGTGGAAATGAAATTGAAATAAAATCTCCAATTTATCTGTGAGAGTGAGGTGTGCGCCTTTTTCGCTTTGGTCATCCATTTTTGATTCGGACCTTGTTTAACTTTTTTTTCACTGATTCACCCCTCTTCCTGTTTCCCTTGATTGCGTGCGCTTATCTATCTTGTCCTAAGAGCTGTGTGCCATGTGCTATGTGTTCAATCAGTTCTACACACTCGGGATGTCCACCACAGTGTTTTTTTTCTCGGGAAGAATATCAAAAATATTGTCAACAATGTTTTGGACGGGGAGGGGGGAAGGTGAAAAAACCAAAACACCGTTGAATCTGGACACACATCCAAACCGACACCAGAAACATGGTCGGCTCGATAAAAATAAAATTGCTGACCTAGCTTCACCACCAACATACCATCTATGACAATTGAGTTTTAGCTTTTCGTTTTTTTTTTCACTCCCAAACTGGGGCGTAACCCGACTCCACCCATCAATGAACTTGGTCGACAGAATGAATCTAGATTGTTACACTTTGTATTACATTCAAACATCCAATTGGCATCATTGGCCTAATGTGTATGTGCATGTGTTTGATATATGATCAAAGCAATAATTTGCATCCACACACACTGGATTCTAGATGGCTCCCATGTTGTTTTTGTGGGCGCAATCAATTTAAATATCGGGAATCGTTATCTGTCTGTCTGACTGTCTCTATCTCTGTCTCTTTTTCTTTTTGGGCATGTTTGGGTGTGGCAAAAAGTTTCGCGGAAAAACCCAGAGAAGCGGGTATTCAAAAAAAAGAATGAAAATTTATGATTTTCGCCGCAGCCAATAACCAAATTCGCTTTTGGTTTATCCGGCTCTGGCTTTCCGGAAAACAAGAAAAGGAATCGAAATCGAAAGCATTATTTTTCTGGTTGTGAAGCAAAAGATCCAATTGTGTAAGACCAGTGTGGGATAACCGCACACACACACATGCACACACGTTCGCGCATAGAAACATAGACAGACGGGAAAAAGATAACGATCCGACCGATCATTGCGGATCGTTAGTGCATGCTTTCCACCACAAAAGATTATAGTTCGGAACATATCAGATTGTATGTGCCATGCGGTGCTTCCAATCAATTGGATTCAAGCTTTAAGATATAATGATGATGATGATGATGATCGTCATCCTCATCAAAAGAAAAGAATAAAAGGATAAAAGTTCTTGGACGCCATTATTAGGGCGTAATCTTCTTTGAATCCATCTTTGTTTCCTAGCAAATATATTGTGAAATGATGCTTGGAGATCTCATCCAAGTCCCCCCATTATTGTTCTCCGATTCAAGTGGGTAAACCAACGATAGAAACAACAAAAATAATGACAACAACAGTCATCTAATGATGATGATTTCAATCCCGGGAAACCGAAATTCTCTGCGAATTTTGGTTCGGTTTAAGATGAAGAAAACTTTTTCTTAATTATCAGTTTTTTCTTTTTTTCCCGCAATCTTTGGCATTACGCCAACGCTTGTATGGTTTTCGGTTTTCAAAATAAAATGAAAATTCGAATAGGAAAACCGAAACCAAAAAGTTTTTCGCGCTTCATTGCCGTTCACTATCACTTTCCCCAAAGCAATGAATACATTTTTCGTTGATCGTGTTGTTCATCGTGTCCAACAAGACCCGACCTAACTTAGATGAAGTTGAAGAAATTATCCGAACCCATCCTGTTTTCTTCTTTTTTTTCTGTTTCAGTTTGCTTAGTTTCAGTTTCGGTAGGCAAAGTTTTCCCAAAAGAGAATCCACAAAACAGGATACTCCCTTATTTTCGATGGATACAGTCTCTGAAAAGTTAGGTTACAATTTCTTTATCCATTCATTTTTTTTTCTGGATTTCTGGTCTATCCTGAGTATCCGAAAATGCAACTCTTTTGCCCCTCCCTTCTTTTACATCGTTTGGCTGTCTTTCAATTGTTTATTTGAGCGTATGTATCAAATGGAAAACAATGGATGAGGGAAACAAAATGCGATGGGAAATCCGAAACGAACAATGTCAGTTTCGATGCGAGAACAAAAGAAAAAGAAACAAGCAGAACAGAATAGACGAGCTAAAAGCGAGGGAAAAAATAAGAATCTGAATAAACAGCAACCAATGGAGACTTAAAGTTCTTCGTAGGAACAAAAAACCTTTGGTTTCCAAAATTCTAAAACATGGTGACTCCTACATGTCTTTTCCCTTTCCGAACTTCTTCCACAATTTGCTTGTTTTCTTGCTCTCTGTTTGTTCCAAACAATGTTTGATAGATGGGTTCTACCAATGAACAGCAAAATATCCGATGATGATAATGGAACACTCTGCCCCCTTGCATCATTGCCCTTTTCAATCAATCATTCGATGAAGATGCTCCGGGTGAAGGCAGCAACCGAAACTTACATGTCACACATCAACCAACCACGACCAATGCGAAGGCGATGATTTTATCCTTCAGTAAATTTTTCATCTTTACAAAAATGAACGATTCAAACGAAAAGTTCGATTCTGTCGGCTCGGACCATTTGGTTTAGATCATTTATCATCGATTGTTGATCAGTGAATGGACTTTGGGTCCACAGTGTGACAGTTGAAAACTGGAACGGATAGCATCCTCGAATGGTTCTTTGAAAGATAGTTCTGGCTTTCAAGCAAAAGTCATTCCAATGTAATTGTTGGATTCATTTTTATTTCATTTGAAATGAACGAACAAGAAATAGATGCAATTCACGCAACATGAATATTGATTATCTGCTGGCCAAAAACTAATGATGATTCTCGTTTTGTCGGGAGCATTTTTTTCCGGGTCATCTGATCAAATGATTCCCTGCGTTCCCGGGCACTCTTGAACAGGATGCGAATTCCAGGAACGCTCTGAGCGTTATTAAAAACATCAAAGACGTCAGCCTGTTTCTTTAGGCGTAGAGGTGTGTTTGGGCGTGATCATCATCGTTATATTTTGGACGAGCATCTGGAACCCAGTTAAATACATTCCCAGGTTAATGGAATTCTGAATGCTGTTTGAAACGCATTTTATTGATTGATTTTCATCGTTCAACATTATTATTATTTCCTAGCACATTACGGTCCAATTCAGTTGTCTTTCTGGAACTAAAAGGTTTTTTTAGTTCTAATTTCCTGTTTTTTTCTCGTTTAGCCCAATCAACAGCACCACCAACTAATGACTTTGTTTTTGCAGCTTTTCCCAAGCTACCACGGTAATTTTTTTTCCGGCCAATGCAGCGAAAGTAACTTTGATAGGGGCTGATGAAACGCTAACCAGAAGGTAAAGACCCAAGATTTGTTCCAACTAATTAATAAACTAGCAAAAAACAAGCAAAATCCAGATTCTTGATGGAAACGTTTGAAAATAATCCCTACAAACATTATGCTTAACGCGTGAATCCTCCTGGATTTTTTTTTGGATCATTCAATAAATCCGAATAGATGTAGAGTCCCAGAGTCCTTTAGCTTAATGTTTTGTTTCTGGTTTTTACTGTTATTTGCTGGTTTTGCTTCGGCCATCGATCGTTTTTTGGATGTATCTGCTTTTTATAGGCAGACAGAGAGAAAAAAAGGCAAAATAGCTAAAAGCCGCCCATGTTTTTTTTCTGCTAATAGATAATAGCAATCCCTAGGATTGGATTGGATTGGGTGGCAGTGGTACTGGTCAGAAATTGAATGGATCTAAGTACACACGATTCGACCAAACAAATTGAATCATGTCACGCCCATGTTTCTGTGCACACGCATGAAAAGAAAGCGTATCATTAATTGAATTTGATGTTTTTTATTTTTATTTTTATTTTTCTAGCTTGTTTGTTTGTTTTCTATAACTATTGTCTTAAGTGCATGTGGGCAGGATCAATTTATACTGGCTGTAAAACAAGCAACGATTGGTTTGGGGTGGGCACTTTCTTAATCGCTAAACTGTACAGTCCTCCAGTTCATCGTTTTTGGCAATTTTTGAAAAACCTACCCTTTTTTTCTTGCTTTTGGACGGCGTTCCGATGATGTTCAATTGATTGTTTTCACTGTGGTCCGATCGAAATAATACAGAATCAGTTTTAATCCCTTAACGTCTCAAAAGAATTAAAGTCAATGGATCATCACTTTCACAAGAAACACATTCAAATTTTGCACAGACTAGGATCAGGATAATAGAAACAGAACTAGATAGAGCCCAAGACAATTGAACCAAAAATCATAATAGTAATTATTTTTTGCTTCTTGGAACCGAATACAAATGTGAATGAAGTGTTCAGTACCGATGCTGCTTTACGAATGGCTTGGTTTTCTATTTCATTTTGCTTTTTCTATTCTTTCTGGCCTCATCCACTTTGGCGCCCGCCAACATGCTTGGAACAGCCGAAGAATTGGAGAGAGCAAGTGCGATGCAACTCGGTCCGTTTCTTCATTTTACATTGTCTGACTGACAGACAGATTCTATTACTGTTTGATCCAACAGCAGCAGCAGCAGTATAGCTAGAGTTGTCGGCAGCGGCTGTACCAAATTGGGTTACCATAACCAACCAACCGACTAGAGCAAGGGGATCTTTCACGCTAACAAAACAGATACACAGAATATTCTACAGCCAAACAGCAACAGCAGCAACAGACACCATTCTCATCATCATCAGCGGCATCTTCATGTTCACCACATCAACACCAACATCACAGGATCCCCTTCCCCAATGGAACATTGGAAATCGAAATGCAAAGAACCCTGAATAGGAAAAAACAGAGAGATAAGAGGATTTCACGAATCAAGAAGCCGATTGGTGACAACAACACTGGTAACATTAGTTACAACTGGAAACAACTCCGAAACAACATTAACCATGCAACAACAGTGTAGCAACTGGATCCAACATCCAGTATCCGGTCTGCTAAACAAACGTACCGGATCCATGGATATGGAAGGGATTAAGGAGTAATAATACATAAAACGTATGTGTGTGTGTGTGCCTGCTGGAGCGCCTAAATGATATTCGACGGCAAGTTTGGCGGTGTTTGATGTTCGAGAATCGGATTCCGCCAAGCAGAAGAGAAATACTGAAAGAAATAAGCAAGGTAAAATAAGTTTATGGGCGGCTTGGTCCCGCTTGTACAAGTTTTTATATTTGCTATTTGCTTTTCATTAAATTATTTAACATGATGATTAATTATGGATTCTGGTTGGTTGGTTAGTTTTGTCAATGGTCTAGTTTGTCCATGTTTGAAGTCAAGGATTTTATTATTCTAGACTTTTCCGGTTTCTTGGCTTTTGGAAAACTTTTCCACCAAAAAAATGATAATTATTTGCTGCCACAATGATCCACCCTTGGGCCGCTCTTAATGCTCATCCCCTTGAAAAAGTCAAGTATCTATTGTGTGTGTCTTTTTGTCATCGTTGTTCGAAAATGATCATTGTTTGTTCGCTGTCTCGCGGTTCATGGTGGTCTCATTATCGTCAATGATTAATTAGTGTTGACTTGAACAATTATAAAAGAAGAAAAAATATAGAGAATCCAGACAAGCTGTCCTTGTGTATTGCATCGATCTCTTCTCTAAAAAAAGGCTCAAAACTTGGTAAAACCCGAAACAGGGTCGGATTTCACCGAGGTTTCAACGTACGAAAAAACAAGCGCATCATCAAATCATCATTGGACCAATCGAAAAGAAGGATACACCTTCTTCGACTGTTTGTAGCGTCAAATCATCACATTGAACCAATCAAAGAGAGGATCATAGCTTCTTCTACTGTTTATAGTGTGTCTAGTCATCAAGTCAAATCATCAAACTGAACCAATCAGAGAGAAGAACACAGCTTCTTCCACTGTTTATAGTGTGTATCGTCATCAGGTCTAATCATCTCATTGAACCAATTAGAGAGAGTGATACACCTTCTTCTGCTGTTTATAGTGTGCCTAGTCATCAGGCCAAATCATCACATTGGACCAATCAGAGAGAGGTATTCAGCTTCTTCTTTTGTTTATAGTGGGTCTCTTCATCAAGTCAAATCATGACATTGACCAATCAGAGAGAAAAACGTTTCTTATGGGCGTCAAACATGCACAGACTTGTGCTTTCAAAAGAAGGCGCAAAAAACAGAACGTGAAGCCGGAGAGAATTTTTTTTTATGAAAATGCAAGGCAGTGAAGCCAACTTTCAAGGGTTCATGGGTAATTCTTTGCGCACGTTTTTCCAATTCGAAGCGCGCGAGAATTTTTTCCCAAGAATATGCAATGCGGTTTCAACTTTCAAAACAAGGCCCGAAAAACCGAACTTGAAGCGCGAGAGAATTTGTTTCCGCAAAAATGCAATGCAGTGAAGCCAACTTTCAAAGGTACAGGGGGAATCCGGTTTATAGTGAGTCTCTTGATCAGGTCAAATCACAGTATCTGAAGTAACAAAAAGATTTTCTCGGGATTCTCGTATACTTTTTCTGCTGAATTCAGGATTAAATCGAAGAAAATTCCTTCCCAACAATCTGATTAATCCTTTTCAAAGTGTGACTGTGTAGAGTGTTTGTGCGGGAGTTTTCGGATTTGCTGAGTGCGAATTTGGTGCAATTCTCTTCCAAATGTCTGACGCTTTTATTAGTAAGGCTAAAGCCAAAAAGTTTCATTAGCTTAGCTTTCGAGTATTACTTACACTTTTTTTCATTGGCCTAGGCAAAGCAATCCTAGAATCCATGAATTCCAGAATACTGATAATTATTATTATAATTAAGATGATGATAATCATCATGGAAATTATGATAATTAGGTTTAGTTATTCAAAATCGAAAAAGTTGAATGTTAAATCAGCAAGAATGGAACCAAGACTGTAAGCGATGTACTTCTTTCTGTCGGGCTAGGTCAGAACAAAATGAAATTCTATTCTTATTGCTCAAGGGAAAATAAGCTTAGGATTATTCTTGGAAAATGGAGAATTTTCAATTTTTTTCCATGTCATCTTTTTCTTCTTGCCTAGGTTCATTTTGCTTACTTTGCTTGCTTGTTTTTAAAAAGCGCTTGTTAGTTGAATTGAAATACGATTCCAGCATACTACTACTTGAATTCTAGATTTGTCCAGAATTTTTTATTTTCATTAGTTTCAAAGTAGAAAGTCTGCAAAAAGCTGCTTTTCGTTCCTATGTTCCCCTCCCTCCCCCCATCGGAACCATAAAACCTCTGTTATTGTACCTAAACTATTCATCGAACAAGAATTTTTCTTTCTTCACTTCATTGGAATGAAGGAAGCACTTTAAGATCACAGAAACAAAGTTCAGACTCGCCAGATAGAGGAGGGGCTTAATCTGAATGGGGGGAGCCAAGAGTATAAAACATGGAAGGAGAATACAAAATAAAAAACAGGAAGAATATTTGAACGAGAAAAAAAATGGCTGATCAAGAATAATGAGCCATGGCCGAACATTGCGAATCTTTTCTTACTAAGGTTCCAAAGGCGCCCTTTATTCAAATTCCATTCGCATAATAACCCGGGATGCAAGGAAATGCTCCTTTTAAAAAAATGCCCTTTGAACATCGTTTATGTTCAACAATAACCGAAACAAGAAATGCTTGACCAGCAATGCCAACGAACAATAATATCCGAACCAATATTCATGTGTTGTACCGAATTCACAAGTGTAAATCGCGTTGGCGTGAGTGACATTGTTGGAAAGAGAGCGAGAGAGAGAGCAAACAAGGCAAACAATGCATAAAGATGGTGTTGATTATTTCATTGGTTCTATGTGGTACAGTATGTTCAATTCATAATAAATGATGATGATGATCATCATCAATGCTTTTGTCCACATGGATCCATGCATCCAATGATTGTGGAAGTCTTGCGCCAAAAACCAAGGGTACAAATTTATTTTTATGTGTGTCCTAGATACCGAAATGGTTTGTTTGTTAGTTTGTTTGTCTATTTGTTTGCGGCTAATTTTTCTTCATTTGCACGTTTGTTGGGCGGTTTGTGTTGACACTGCAGCCAACCGTATCGGCTTAATGCGATGAATGTCATTCGCTCATTAACCCATCCAAACGATGTTTTCTCAAGAGTGGTTCGCCCTCTTGGAACACATACACAATGTTTGCCTTATCGTTTGATTGGATTGCGTTCCAACCATCTCTGGCGGTACGAGATGGGTATCCAACAAAAAAGTATTGGAAGAACTTTATTGCAGCGAGTATGCTGAATTTGTTGTTGATGGCTCAGCCTCGACAATGACCGTCAAGCAAACGAGATAATTTCGCAATATTGAAATACCACAATCTTGGTGGAATTTAGGGGGGAAAATATTAAAACGGCCACACCCTTCAATAAGCTTCTTTGGATCGTGGAACTATTGTCTGAAAGCAATAATAATCATCATTATCATCATGTAAATTGGAGGCAACTGTAGATATTGAATAGCATTAAAAATTGAAACAAGAATGAAGTGCAAACAAGATCATTATTTTTAATTTGACATCCGAGAAGGAGCAAACTATAGGAGCCCAGGTTCAGTGAATGTATTCAGTAAAACTTTTTCCGAAAGGATCCTACGGGCCATTCGGCGTAACACATCATCGCCCGAGGTTCTTGTTTTTGGGTGATCCTCGAGATGTTTCTCTATAGACCATATTAATTAAGATTCACCGACGCCCATACATAAATCAGGCATAAGCGCTTTCAAGGAGTCCCCGATGATCCTCGAATCGAGAGAAAATCCGACTGTATCGAAACGCCTTTGTTGATTGTTTCGTTTGGTATTGATTGATATTCTTGATTTAAAGATCCTTGGACAAACAAGTCGAATCTTGGACAAATGCCAAAAGCATCGAAACAATCAAAAATGCCTTCATTCTTATTCGTGTCTTGTGGAGATTGTCTTTTGCCTCCAAAGGCCGAGGAAAGGAAGATGGAAATCATTTAGTACAACAACACACCCACCAATCCTTACAAACGCCCATTGATCAGAAGAAATCCAATTGTTTTATGTGTGCGTGTTTATAAATGCGTCTCTCAGTTTCTTGTTCCTGTTGTCGTTGTCGTTGTTGTTTTTTTCGCCGTCGATCGTTTCTGTCCAACATTTGAAACAGGGAGGAAGGGGAGAAAACATCGAGCCCTTCCAACATTCTCTTGAATTGTCTTAGTCTTCGCCGTCGTCGTTGTTGTTGTTGTTGTTGCTGCTGTTGTTGTTGTCGTTGTTTAGACAAGATCGATTTATTCCGATCGATCGTTTCGGCAATATTTTTCCCAATCGGGTTGTCTATCTTTGTTTTTTGTTTTTTGTTTTGTTTTCTGTTATGTTCAGGGCTTTCTCTTTCTTTCCTTTTCTGTTACTTTCCCTTTTTTGTCGTTTATATATTCCGGAGATTTGATTTCCGAAAAAGCATTGGAGTGTCTGAGTGGTGAGTGCTCACTCTTTCTCTCTCTCTCTCTCTTTCTGGAACACTTTCACACGAATGGATTTGATTTTATTTTCTCGGCCAAAGATAGAGAGGAGAAAATATTTCATTTTTTTCATCGTTGTTATTGTTATAATTTCGATATTTTTTTTCTCCTATTGATTCACTCTGGATCTACCACCCCCTCCATGGATTTATGGTCCGATTGATTCGCTGAGAAATCCTCGGCGAACTTGGTTCCATTTGCCTCTTTGTTTTGGAACGATCTGTTTAAGGCTCGGGTAGATTTTTCGAGTCTAGCAGCGAAAACAAAACAAGATTCAGCGCTTGGGGTTTGGGCTGCTAAACTATAAATAAATAAACTTGGCAAATCAATTTTGCACCAAAATCTAAAATTATCCGGAAACGAAACTGGAACAAAAAGGAACTAGATCTAGAAAAGGAGGGAAAATATAAAAAAAATGCACAATCAACCCGAATAAAAATGAAATAAAAACATTATTCAATCCAATACGATCCAGGCATTTTGAATATTCTTCCTTTAGGTTTTAAAATGTCTCCCGATGGGCGTCACGACCATTTTCAAGGGAGCCATACGGATATTTCCAGTCGTTCCCTGATGACTTTGATCATCATTCTCCATAAAGTGTGCTGTTTGGGTCCATTGGACACTGCTCCCTCGGTTTTCATATCCCCCATCATCAACAGTAAATAAAAAAAAATAGACGAACCAGAATGGAGATATTAGCATTGTTTGGACAATGTTTGGCCTGAGGTGAGCTTCCAAGAAACTGAACAGGACAATTTTCGGTGTTTTGAAGCCCCCCATCATGTATCTTCCGGTTTCTTTAGTTGTTCTGGAATTTTTCCTAGTTTCTGCCGAATAGTTCGGGTTTTCGGCCCCGGGAGCAATCCGACAGCAACCGCAGCAGCAGTATTCGGTGGCGTGAAAAAGCTTCTTGTTTTTTTTCGGTTCTCTGTATCCGATGTTTGTGTGCATGGTTTTTGGACCGACACTTTTCGCCTCGATGCTTTTGTTTTTGGAAGTTTGTCCCCTAATTCATCGGGTGGTGGTGGTAGATCCAGGCGCATTGTTGGAAACAGATTTTTTTCTCCCGAACAAATCAAGCAAAAGTGTGTAGGATAGCCTGAGCAAAAAGAATCCGTGTAATTGGGACCCGAAAGAAATAGAAATCAATGCAACAAAGATCAATATTCATTAACATTCATTGGATTCTTGGGCACCATCATCATCATCATCATCATCATCATCGACGTACATTCTGGCGTCAATTTTTTTCCATGTTTATACATTTCCGATAATGATGATGACGAAACATGGAACCGGAGATGAAAGCAAAATTATTGTATGTTATTTTCCCAATTCCGGTTGGTCCCAACCAGAATAACTTTGGTCCTGGTTCGTTCTAACCTTACTGATGCCCTATAATAATCACCACCATCCGGCATCGCATCGGATGGTAATTATTCTCAATCATCCATTGGGCGGGCCATTATTAGCCCTGGAGGTCATAAGTACGTGGTTCATTCTCAAGGCGCTTGGAGATTATTTTTTCCCTACCAAAGATGCTCCAATCCTATCAAAACTATTTATTTATTTGTTCTTTGCCGCGTCTGCTATGCTTGGACGATACATCGATTGGCTGAAAAATACCCAAATCGTTTTTCTATAATGTTGGTGGGGCTTGTTCAACAGCAACTGCACCGAAATCGATTGTGATTGGTGGATTTTCAATTTTTGGAGGCCTGGTTTTAACCATACACTTGACTGTTGTGCTATTGTGGCCTGTTCAACAGCCAAACAACTGCACCGAAATCAACTGTGATTGGTGGATTTTCAATTTTTAGAGGCTTGGTTTCACCAGTACACTTGACTGTGTGGTTATAACTTTTCTGATTTTCTGAATGGAATATAACTTTCAGTCTATATTTTGATGATCCAAATGTTCAAAATGATCTCAGCACTCCACTGACACCAAAAAAAAGAACAATATCATGGCCTTCACCTTAAACATTCTATAAAATAGAATACAGAGATCCATTAACATAATGATCATCAAGGGAAACACTATCATCAAATAGAAAACTCCAAATCAATAATCCAAAAAAAAGTTGGAAACTTTCCAAGCAGATGAATTGTCATTTTTTCGAATATTTATTCAATTTACTTATAATCAAAGAAAAAAAAATCCCATGAAAACAGACTGAATCAAAGACAATGAAGGCGTGTACGACCAACGAATGACGACCAATGAAAATGATTGAGAACAAATACACAAACAATGATTGGTTGAAAAACTAATACAAAAAAGGAGGGAAGCAACAACATATTTCAATAATAATGAACATAATACTAGTAAGATAAATCTTTATAGTGTCTGACGCGTCTATGGACAAGTGAATGGTTTGTGGGCGCGTTTTAGACGCCTCCAAATATAACTAGAAAAGAGAACGATGAGAAGAGTTAATAGTTTGTGATCTGTAGGCGTTTCCTTATGCTGCTTTCTTTGCTTTTTTGGACGATGCAGCAGAAGAAGCAGCAGAAGAGGCAGCTGAAGATGCAGCAGAAGCAGCAGAAGCGGCAGCACCAGCAGCACCAGCATATCCCCCTTGTAACTGTTGACCGGAAAATCCATGACCACCGAAATTATGGCCTCCTCCACCATGTCCGAACGCTACACCCGCTCCTCCGTATGGTCTTTGAGCATTGAATCCTCCGTGATGTCCGCCGGGACCACCATAACCACCACCGCCTCCATAACCACGATCGAAACCACGATCGAAACCTCTATCAAAACCTCGATCAAAACCTCGATCAAAGCCACCACCACGGTGTCCTCCTCCTCGACCTCCGTATCCATCTGGGCCGCCTCTAAAACCCCCACGACCTGGTCCTCCTGGTCCGCCTCGGTATCCGCCGGGACCACCTCGAAATCTTCCCGGACCTCCAAAGTTGGGCCCGAATCCAGGACCGCCGCGAAAACCTCCTGGTCCACCTTCAAAACCACCATCGAAACCGCCACCAAATCCGTAGGAACTTTCCACTTCACGACGTCCGCCTTGACCTTGAGAGACAACAGTATGGATTTCTTCAACCACTGGTTCGATTTCCTGAAATTCGAATGATTGAATGATTGAATTATAAATTGCATTTGGATTTGAAGGGGAGCTTGTAGCGCCATCTTTGGATGACCAAAGCAACTATACCTGAACGACTTTCCGGTATGGAGAAATGATCTCTCTCACTTCCTGAACAATTGGCTTACGAACTTCTGTGACCAAACGATGTGGCTAGAAAAATGCGAATATCATAATTATCATGAAAATCTACTCATGCAAGCTGTTTACTTGTTCTTCAAGTTCTTCGAATTCTGGTTCATTGCCACCAATTAGCTCATGGCTTTGTTTGACCTGGACACGGCTGGAAGCGGATTTGAAATGAATTTCTATGGGAAGATCCCCGCCCTCCACTTCAACAACTTGTGGTTCTACTGGTGCGAAGTCCGACGGCATAGGTTTGGTTTCGAATGTACGCGAAGACATAATGGCAGCATTGATTGGGCCACCTCCTGGTCCGCCACCGCCACCACCTCCTCCCCCACCGCCGCTACCGCCATCTCCATCACCACCTCCTCCACTTCCACCACCACCACCTCCACTTCCTCCTCGGCCTCCCCCACTTCCACTTCCTCCTCCGCCACCACCGCCACCAAAATCATCACCATCACCATATGAAACGCCCGCAGATCCCCCTCTACTACGGCTTCTACTTTTGGAACCACCTTCGGCCAATGTTCGACTGATACAAATCACTGTGATCAGCAATGAAACCTGGAAGCAAGACCAAGGCGGGTTAGATTAGGTAATAACTTTCTGGACAAATCTTAGTTTCGGGAACTTACTTCGATGAAAATTTTCATGTTTCCAAGTTTTTTAAATGTTTGGATCACTTGAATCGGTTGCTGTTTGCTTGGATAGAATGGATCAATTTTATCTGTTGTATTTTCAGCGATCTGACAACGATATTTATACTCCCAGATCCAAAAAGGGATCCAAATAGCCGTTTAAACTTTGGGATAGAATTCAAACGATTTCTGACCATTGTTTCCCTTGTTCGGCCCTCTGTCTCTTTCGTCCTCGCCCTCGTGCTTGGCTCCTGACTATTGACTTTTTTTTCGCATTGAAATCATTTTGATCCATTTTTTCGCCACCATGTATTTGTGTGTTCAGATTTAGTGCGACCACGATCACAAAAATAATGGTCAACTGGACAACGCTAAAGAAAAAATTTCACGAAAAAAAATCTGTCACATTGACATTGACATTGACACCGTGTGCCTAATAGGAACCAACAATGGCAACATTGTTCATTATTTATTTTGGACAATATTATATCTTTTCGGCGTTTCGGGCACAACGCCACAACGTTTTTCCATAGCAAAGCTCATTTGCTTGACGATTTTTTTTTCGCTTTCATTTTCCTCTCTTTTAAATCTCGACATAGATTTTAGGATTGATCAGGATCCAGATCATGATGATCATTGATGGTCTTAGTGAGGAAAAATTTAGCCACAGACACACTTTCCTAGTTTCGTTTTTATTCTTTTCTTTTCTAAAATCTACTTTTTCCTAT